>PVJX010004463.1:0-94681 GCA_004027295.1 Dolichotis patagonum | reverse complement strand
AGATCCTCTTGTCATCTTCCAGTCTTTGTATCTTTACTGCCTGCTCCCTTGTTATTTTTAAGAGATCTTCCCTTTCATGACCCCACATTGCAAGCCTGTGTTCAATTTTTGATAGTTTATCTTTGGTTTCTTTCAAGCAGTTTTGCCAGCTTTCTATCGAGTCTTTAGTTTCCTGATAATCCCTTTGAATCTGCTTCATGAATCCTAGGTTTTTTCTGAATTCTTCATTAAATTTTTCTCTCCATTTGTGTTCCTCTATTCTTCTGTCTGTGTCTTCTTGAGAGGTAAAGTAGGTCTAATTTCAATATTATAATAAAAAGGACCAATTCAAATTCTTACCATTTGTTTCATACCCACAAAAACCACTTCAGGGGCTCTCTCTTGTTTCTTAAGGCTAGGTTGTGTTCTCTGTGTGTGTGTGTGAGAGAGAGAGAGAGAGAGACAGACAGACAGACAGATAGACACCAGGTTTGCTGTGCTGTCTGGTCCTTTAATATGTTGGTGAAATTATGAGAGAATCAACTTTTTGTTTTTGTACCGGGAATCAAACTCAGGACTGCGCCCTTGCAAGGCAGGCGCTTATGCTGCTGTGCTAAATCCCTGGCCCCTAAGAGAATCAACTCTTATTTAAAAGTCAACTGTGTAGCCAGGCATGTTGGTGCATGCCTGTAATCCTAGCACTTGAGAGGCTAAGGCAGGAGGATCGTTGCAAGTTCAAGACCATCCTGGGCTACAAAGTGAGCTCAAGGCCAGCCTGAACTGCATAGCAAGACCCTGTCTCAAAAGATGCCCCCCACCCCCAAAGTCACTGTGTGCAACGCCTGCAGATGGACTGGTGGGGGCAGATGGGTTTAGGTTACCCTTGCTGAACCTGCCACCCAGCTCTGCAGTTTCCTGGGTAGAGGAGGGCCAGACTGGAGAGAGGCTGATGAAGCTCCTTTCCTACCGGTGGCCTTGGGGGTAGTGATGTCAAATGTTAGCATTAGACTGCCTCAGAATCACCTGCAGCACCTGTTAAACCACGGGGTACTGGACTGCACCCCTAGAATTTCTAATTCTGTAGATCTGAGGCATGGCTAAGGATTTCAGTTCCCTAGTGCTGTTGCTACTCCTGGTTAAGGGACTCTATTCTGAGAATCATTGCTTTAGGGGAAGTTAAAACAAGAGGGGGAAGGTGAGGGCTAGAGGAGACAAAGGGAGGAAGAAAGGATGAGTGAGGGTGAAGGACAGATAGAGGGAGAGGGAACAAGCAATGCCAAGGTGTAGGTAGATACAGAAAGTTAGAAATAGGCTGATTCCAGAGAGCCACCTATGCTGATTGTTTTCCTTTACATTTTGAGCAAATGGTTGACAATTAAATAAATACTGTGGAGAGCAGTAACATATCTCTCCTATATATATATCTCTCCATATCTATCTATCTTTAGGATTCTATGGTTAAATCTACTGATTGGTGACCATCATTGGTTTTCTTCTCTTACTGTCTCCTTGGAGATGAGACTTTATGTCTGTTGCATGTCAGTCCACTATCTGGTGTGCATGTGATAGGGCCAGTGGTCGTTAAACTAAGGTGTGCAGAGGGTTGTTTTGGAATTCTGAGAGAAATGCAGATCCTTGGGCCCAGCTTAGGGATTCAAACAAGAGAGCTCTGAGGTGGCCATGGGGAATCTGAGTGTGGAGCGTTAGCTGAGAGAAGCTCTGCGTGCTGACTCCCGAGCCACGTGAACTACATGGACTTGCAGACAGTCTGCAACCGGTAAGGTCTCAGGAGCCCTAGGTGGTTGCTCTGTTCTGAAATTTCTCCCTGAGCATTCTTGTTCAGCTGCAGTCTCTTCTGTCCCAGTGGAAATGTGTATGCTGTTTTCCTGTGGAATTTATGATAAAGTTTGACAGCTGCTTCCCAAACCTTATATTGTGTTGCTATTGAGGAAAGTTTTTAAAAAATTAATTTCTGTAAGTCTAATTTTCTTCTTGTATAGAGTGCCATGTGAACTAGAATATTTCTGAGCTTTTGTACTCCGTGCTAGTCATGACACACATTAGTTATGCATGTGTAAACTATGATGTGTGTATATAAATATATATCTTAGATATGATGAGCCGTGTATATGTGCATATATGTATGTGCATATAAACATTTATATTCGCACATTTATATGTATACAGTGAGTGAGAGGCTGGGCTCAAAGACGAGTGGTGTTTCATCCTTGCCCTTCAGACATAAGCCTGAATTTTCACCCCTATGTTATTCTCAGAAAGCTGTGGGAACAAGGAGGGAAGGATGGAAGTGGAGGAGGTAATGTGGAAGTATAGAGTACAGCGTTACCTAACAGTGTTAAACAATAAATTCAGCAAGTTCCACATTTAGAAACATTACAAGCTGTCTGTTTTTAAAAGTTGTGAATTTCCAAGTAGTAGATTTCTAGAATGAGTCTACATGTAACTGTGGAGGATATTTGGCTGCCGTTCAGTTTTAAGTACTCTAGTTGAGGAGGAGGACAGCTTGAGGAGGTCTGAGACATTGGTTTTTAATCTAGGTGGAAAGAGAAGGATTTACTGTGCATGAATCAACCAGAGAAATTGAACTTTGTAGTTCTGTGGACTGAGTGGCCAGAGCTCCAGATTTCAGGGCAGAGAGAAGCTGATGTACCTTGATAAGGTTTCGGTAAAGATGGCCCTAAGTCAGGCACTGGGGAAAGATTTAAGGGAACGAGACAGGCGAGGACACTGGGTACCCCAGGGAGGAGAGGAGAAGGCTAGGAGGAAAGGGTGAACACATCAAAGTCAGGCAGTGTGGCCATGTGGACAGTAGGACGGCTGGCAGCAGGAGGTGGAGGGATTGTTTGAAAGTGCAAGGAAGATAATGTTGGCCAAGCAGGCTGCTGTCGGCTGATGGATAATGTGAAAGGCAGCGAAGAAGAGGCCGTCTGGACTTGAGGCAGCCACATTCATCTTTAGGGGCTGGGGACAGCCCAGCATTTGTGCCTGGATTTTTGTTGGTGAGCCAGCAAGTTCCTGTGAACAGCAGACACCCTGGAATTTTTAATCTAGTGTTTTGTTTGGGTTTCTAGTGATGTGTTTTGGAGTTATTTGGGTTTGTTTCTGGCAGGGTGATTTTGAAGTGTACATTGGGAGGATGAAGAGTGTGCACAGCTGAGGGGATGGTGGGGCCAGAGGATGGTGGGGCAGAAGGTGTGCATTAGTCTCTCTGCCTTCTTTTTTCTGGAGGAGTAAAGAGCCATATGACTTCAGTTGCACAGTTTCTAGAAAATGATGATGAAAAGGGGCCAGGGGCCAGGAAATAATAGCACTGGTTTTTAAAGAGTATTTGTTATGGGTCGTCCAGAACATAGAAAGTGCTTGTTTTCAATGGAATTTTCCTTTTAGGAAAGAATGTTATCAATCTGTTTCTGGACAGCATATTGTTTGACCTGTGGTTTGGAATCTTTGTAATAAGGAATCCTCTATTCTTTTTTTTTTGTTTTTAGTATGTGATGATCTTCCCAAATCTACACAGTGTGGTACTGATTCACTGAAGTGAAAGAGACAGTTTGTATGGGTTAATGATTGTGTCTCATAATAATGTGACATAGCAGAAATTGTGCAGGATTTGGATTTAGCCAAACATTGCTATTCCTTACTTTCTGTTTTATAAGTGTGTAGGTATGTAACATGCAGGGGGAAAAACCAACCAACCAACCAAACAAACAAACAAAAAGCAAAACCCAACCAACCAACAAACTGAACAAACAAAAGAAAGATGAATCCTGAGCAGCTCTAGATTTTCCCTATCACTTGCTACAGCAGAATTTTTTGGTTTCTCCAGGTGGAGCCCTTACCCTCCTGATGAGAGGAAAGGAACTGCCCTTTCACTTTAGGGGCATTTATTTATACATTTTAGCAGCTTAATGTCACATGGCACCCTTTTGTGTAGCAACCCATTGCTTGAATTGCCTAGGGCTTTGGTGTTTTTTGGGCTGAAGTAGCTTCCTTACCCAGCTTGCCTGGGCACACTTTGTTCTCGGGATGGCCGTGCTCCAGCCCAGCCCAGCCCAGCCTGGGTGATCAATTTCTAGCTTCAATAGCTTCCGACATATTCCTCTTTTTTTGTTTTGTTGTAGCACAGGATGGGTGGTTTGTTGAAGCTGGAGGAACTGTGTTTGGAGAACTCTGTAGAAGATCTTTTTATTTTTGAACGCTTTTCATTTTAAGTGCAGTCCAAGGATTTTAAGTTCCTGTATTCTGCAATTAAAACCCTGTACTGACCATTAATCCGTAACAATAGTCAGCTACCAGTGTATCTAGCAGTTTTCAGAAGGTGTTAATGATTTGAGTTTATTTTATAGCTAACATTTACTATGGTATTGTTTATACCTCTTATGTTTGAATTTTTCTGCAGGATGTTCAAGACCAAGTTAAAATGAGACCTGTTTTAATTACATGCAACAACAGATTCTTGACTTTGCACTTATTCTGGGGTTTTCTTGGTCCACACCTCACAGATTACTTTTGGTTTCACAAAATCAACATTTCCTCAAGTCAGAGAATGACTAAAACCACATTATAATATTGTTGGCTTTTCAGTTCTTTCCCATTAGTAGGTGAGAAGGGCAAGATGTTGGAGTCCTTGGTTCTGGCTTCTTATTCTTGATGCAGTAGTGTCCTGTGTCACTAGTGTCTTCTGTGGTTTCATATGAACTAGCTGGCATCCTTGTGCCAGACTGCTTTTAGCAGCGAACTCCCCATCTGTACTTTGGTGCTCGCTCAGTTCCACTTGAATTTGGGAATCTTAATCGACAGTGAAGCAGAGGGTTTTCTCTATCAGGTTCTGCAAAGGCCTGAGAGTAGCTTGCTCTTGTCCTTGTGTGTGTTTTGCACAATATTCTGCTGCGAGGGTGGCAGGGATGCTTTCCATTTTTTCTTTTTTTGATACTAGGACTCAAAACTCATGACCTTGTACTTGCCAGGCAGGCATTTGTGCCACTGAGCTGTATCCCTGGCCCTCTATTTTTTATCTTTAGTAGAAATAGTAACTTCTAGATTAGTATCTTAGCTAAAAACTGATTCCGTGTACAGGCACATGAGAATCTTGCCATTCTCAGATGAATGCGTTAAATACCTTTCTAGCTGCAGGAATTTAATAATTTTAATGTAAGTGAACTGATACTGACTTAAGAGTTTGTTTCTCTCTTGTTTATAGAAATATAAATCCAAAACAAACTCTCTACCTGGTTTTGTTGATTCGTTCATCAGCCTCTGGACCAGGTACAGAACAAAGTAGTAGGCACATGGGGATTAACAGTTCTGAGTCCACAGATGCAGGAGAGGGACCAGGAGGAATAAGAGGTGGGAAAGGAAATGCTTGGTTTTGAAGGAGAGTGCCATCTTTGGAGACAAACCAGTTGACTGATCGCAGGAGCAGTCATGGGAAGCAGCTGGGAACATTGATTTTTCTTCAGGAATTGTGTGTCAGTTGAACAGAGGTACCTAAGAGGTAAAGGCAGAAGTGCAGTTGGAGGTAGATAGAAAAATCTACTGCCTATAAAGCCATCATCTGTGTGAATCAGAATTGTGGAGTGGTGATGAAGATGAGAAATAACTCAGTTGGGCTAATGCCAGAGAGGCCAGGTTAAGTCTGGAGTTGGCTATACAGACTGGCTATTCAGCAATAAATCAGTGGGGGTTGGAGAGTGAAGGGACTGGGGAATAGTGCCATATTACATGGCATAAGAGAGAATCATAAAGTGCCACAGCTGAGGGGCCATTAGACAGTGTTTTTTCCATCCACATCATTTTCCGAATGAGGAAACAGAGACCCTGAGAGGTGACATGGATTTCTTAGGACCGACAGTTACTGATAAAGCTGAGAGAAGAATTAGGCCTAGAGATATGCAGGAGTATAAGATGGTGGGATCTGACCTGTTGTCAATGGATGCGGTTTTCAATCTCTTCTAGATAAGAATAGTAATGCTGTTTATTCCTCTAGTTCACGTGCAGCAAAACCCTGGGTCGCTGTGGGAAGATGACAGGCAAGGCTAGTATCTCGGGCTTTCTTCTCCATATTAATTTAATATAAAGCAAAAAGGAAAATAAACAAGTTAATAACTTAGAGTTTATTTTTTTCCCCAAAAGTTGAAATCTGAAGGGAAGAGGATTATTTATGTTGGCAATTTTCAGAAGCTATAACCATCTGATTAGTTGATTTTCTGAATTTTCTGAGTTGAGAGCAGAAGATATGATAAACCTAAAAATACAGGTATGAAATATTCATACTTTCTTTGCTGTAATTAAGTATTATGGTTCTTGAAGACAGGAAAAATCTCATTCATTTACTTTGCCTAAAAGAGCCCAAGATTTCCTTTTCTGTGAGTGATATACTACATTTTCATATTCAGACGGTCCCGTGCTTTTAAATGAAAAAAAAAAAAACCCTCGATTTATATATAAATATCAAAGACTACCTTCTTTGACTCCATCCTTGCTTGCCAATGTACCCTTTTATGAGATAGGGTCATCTGTCATGGGGGAAAGCAGGATTAATTAACTGTGGAAAACGTACCAAGTATGGAAACTGTGAGCTCTAAAATGTTTCCACATAAAATACAGGAAAAGAAGTATAGATGAGCCTAGAAATCAGTATGACTTTTTTTTTTCTTCAGAGGGCTTAAAAAACTCTCTCCATCACACAAATCAAACAGCCTATAATACACACAGTCTTCCTATATGTCTGACGCAGAAACTGGCAAGGAATGTGCTTCATTTCCACATAAATTGTGTGGCTTCGAAGTTTGGTTCTCTTCACCCCTGAACTGTGGTGAACATGTCACTTGTGTGTCTAACAGGATGGTAGAACTTTTAATGCAAAGAATCATGGAAGAGGAGAGCTACATAATTTTGCAGCTCATGAAAGAATCAAAACAAAACCAAATAAAAGTCACTCACGGAATTTCTATGGGAAAATGAAGAAAAAATTCTGAAAGGAATTGCTGAAGAAAGTTATATAATTCACTGCAGCCTTGGGGAAGTCATCATCTATCAGCTGGCAAATCATTCTATATTTTTATGTTGGTATTAACTCTGCCGTTCGGTAAAAATGAGCACTTACATTGGAAATTACAATTGTGTATGGAAGATACAACAATAACTTCAAAGACAGAAGCTATATTATGTGTCAGATGTCCATGTATCTTCACCCAACTTTATTTTGCTTAATAAAAATAATAAAAATCATATTTATAATTTTCATCTGGTTTCTGTAAGGTGATGTGGTTAAGAGAGCAAAAACTTGAACTGATATGATGATAATTAAATTAATAAATTAACTTGGAACTGTGTGCAGTATCCCTGGCTAAATCTGGCTGTGAACTCTAAGACCAGGACTTAATTTTGGAAAAAGGGATTAATTTGAACATGATTTTTTTCCTGGCAAGTAAATAATAGACCTTTGTAAACAAATAGGAAACTGCGCTCTTTAAAGATAAAGGACATGGCCTCTCCTTTGTTTCATAAAGATATGGATAGTGTGCAGTATGACTCTGCAAACAGATCAGTGCAGTTTTAGAGTGACAGCTTAAGCTGTACCTTTGGTTCTTATTTCTTTTCTGCTAGAGATTTTGTAGGTTCTAGAGTTAGTTTGTGGGATTGTAGTACAGGATATTCAAAAGTAAAACACAAAACTAAAAAACACCCAGATCTAACAAATAGTTGCAATTCTTCTTTCTTTTTGTTCAACAAGGTTATCAAATAACTGGTTAGACTGATTCCTCAACCTCAACCACCAGGTCCAGGGGATCGAACTCACGACCTCACACTTATCAGGCAGGCACTTGTGCTGCTGAGCTAAGTACTTACCTCTTTTAAGAAGGAGAAGTGATCATCAGAAAGATTCAGATAATTTCAGGCTTTTAGATTAACTTTGATTCAGTTTGTTACTGAATCAAAATAGAGGATGATCATGTGTCCATTGTAGGAAATACTAGGCAGTCAAAATATTGTGAAGCACTTGCAAAAAAAGTAGATGATAAATAAATAATGTTTTCAGGTGGTGGAACCAGACTGCTTAGGTTAGAATGCCAGCTTCATCTTTTATGAGTGAAGAGTCTTTGGGCAATTACAAGGGGTGATCAGAAATATAATGAATGTATAAATTTAAAAAAAAATATTGTGGTAAGAGACGCATTACCATTAATCCCCCTCAAAGTGCCCCTCACTTTATAATACATTTGTCTCACTATTCTTGCTGCTTTCTGAGGCAGGTCTGTGTTTGTGAGGTATGGTGAATACTGTGGCGAAGTGCCATGAATGGAAAAGCAGGTTAAAAACAAAACCCATAAAAAATTAAACAAACAAAAATCACGGCGTGTCCTCCAGCTCATTCATCAGACCTAGCATCAGATCTTGGCTCTTCCAAATCAAAATGATTATGAAAATTAATCATTTCAAATTGAGTCAGGATCTCAAGAGGGACATGACAGTGCAACCAAAGGATTTCCAGAACTCTTTAGGAAGCGGCAAGAACAGGTGTGTTCAAAGCAATGGGAGGGGATGTATTTTAAGGGACATTAATGGCAATGTCTTTCACTGTAATAATTTTTAAAAATTTAAACACGCTGTATAGTTTTACAGCATACCTTGTATATCACCTGTTTTTTTTTTTTTTATGGTCACATTCTCATATCTGTAAGGTAGGGAAGAGAATTGCACTTACAAGGTTATTGTGAAAGTTCAATGAGTTAACACATATAAGGTGCTTGGTGTAGGAACATAATCCTCAACAAATGATGGTGCTTACACTCCACTACTACAATCAAGTCTTCTACTGTTAGTATAACAATACCAATACCAGCTGCTGCTGTACTGTGTAACAATACCACAACACCATT
The DNA here is from genome assembly GCA_004027295.1 of Dolichotis patagonum. Taxonomy (NCBI): domain Eukaryota; kingdom Metazoa; phylum Chordata; class Mammalia; order Rodentia; family Caviidae; genus Dolichotis; species Dolichotis patagonum. Next base: position 85,799 of record PVJX010004463.1, on the reverse strand, counting down.
TCCTGGGCTTGGGAAACTATTTCTAAAAGTCGGTACACAGTGTTGCCAGATGGTTGTGCTTCAAGAACCGATTAGACTAAGTAATTTCAACGAGTATCTGGTCAGACTGAGTTTTGGTTCATGTAGGCAAGGCGATTTATTAAAACAAATAAATGAACAAACAAACAGAACTCAGTCTTCTGTGTGGATAAAATAGGAATCTAAATTGAAATTATACTACTAGAGGAGATATTATAATGGCAAATAATTTTTCGGAGGGATCTGCTGAAACACAAGTAGATACCTGTATAACACTGAACTGACAAACTGAGAAAACTTTCTTGCAAATATGTTCTTCTTTCAGCTGTATTTCATTAGTCTCAGCCTTAATATCAGTATTCACCTATTCCTTAAGGAGAGTTGTGAAAATTAATGTCAGTAAAGAGTTTCCAGAGGTACAATTTCCATGCAAAATAGTATTGTTATTTGCATTACATTGCAAATGTATGCCTAGGTGATAAATAAATTATGCTAACTAGATGGAAAACCAGTTTTTGCTTTTAGATGCTTAAAATATAAAGGCATGAGAAAAGTAAGAGAGGAAATTCAAATGTAGAGGCAGCTTGTAATTTCAAAAAGTTTTAAATTAAGTAGTATAATCATACATTTCTATGGTTCCCATAATGCCTTCCCTTGGGCGTAAAGTATTCTTGATCTTATTTTACTTGCTGAGAAATGGATTGAACAGTGTAGATTTAAGAACACTTACTGATTAGATGGATGCTCAGAAGTTTTTGAAATGAAAATGTGAAAAAATATAGCAAGTGAATTAATTGTCCTGCTATTGACTGTGAACATTTTCTCTCTTTTGAAACAGTAGTGCAACTTGTTGGTTGTTGCACACGGCTTCTTGCATAAGAACATGACAGGAAGGAGGACAAAAAATTAGGATTAATACGGATTTGAGTCTAGGGATGCAGAGCCATCTGAAGAAGGTCTTAACATTTTTTTTTCTGTTTGGGAGATTTTAAAAAATGTTATTTCTGAATAATACTCAACAAGTGTTTTGAATATTCATTCATTCATTTATTCAAGCAATATTAAATACTGACCATGATCCAGAAACTACTGTCAGTGCTATCAAAGCAGTGACTACTATCAGTGATCAAAGCAGAGAAAACTCTAGCTTTCTGGAAGAGCCAACTCTTGCAAAATACTCACCTCTAGGGTCCAGACCCCAATCCAGTGCATCAGGGCACTGTCAGGTAAGACTTTGCAGGTACTTACACTAAGTGAAATGGCTGGGGTGCAGAGGTCAGGGGAAAACTAAGATGAATATGTATGTCTCTTGCCCACAAGAAGCTTCTGATTTAAAAAAAGGAAATAAGCCAAACATATTCTTAAGTAAAATACAAAATAGCATTTCAGAAAACTTTTTACTCTTATGGGAATTATTCTCTGTAGAGTTTTAGAGAAATTAAATGCTAGACTTCAATTCTGTCATCATTCCTTTAGTCCTTAAATCTTCAACCCAACACTATTCAATTGCCTGCCCCATTCCCATGCATTAAACTTCAGGGGTAATGACATCAATCTCTGGGATAATAGAACTATATATTTGGTAATGATTCAGTATTTGGCCTCCAGGCAGATAAAGACACAAACCATCTAAGACAGATAGTCACTGTTCCTATTTTTAAAAGATTTCTAAGACCTCTAATCTATAATCTCTATTGGTCATTTCTCCCAATATTTAATAATATTTTTGTATTTATTGCTGTCAAGAAGATGTTCTTTATGTTCTCTCCATTTCCCCTGTTTCATCTTATTTGATAATCTGTGGAAATTAAGGTCAGCACTATTCTCACAAAATCCTTTCACCCTTGATTATTACTTTTTTAGGTAAAATAACTAGAATTTCTGTGCTCCTTTCCCCTTAGGATCTGTTTTTCATTCTCTTAGTGATTTTCACTGTTGTTCATTTTCAGTGTCTTTATTCTTTAAAATCTGAGTATAATATTGGGCTACGTGGACCACTTTATAAGGTCTTTAGCATTACTGTTTGCAAGAGAAACGATGACTTCTCAGCTGCTGAATATGATTCTCAGTTTTAAATCATACTTTTTAAAGACAAGCATAGCCGTGTACCAGCGGTACTCTCAGATTCAGTGAGAAAGGTACTAGGATCCTAAATCTCTTTCTCTTGAGGCTTCTTGATCTTTCTCAAAACTTTTCTTCATTTTCTTCCATCTTTATTAGCTTGTTTTGCTTCTTAAAGAACAACTCTTAGATTTTTTGAAATTTATTCTAGATTCTCTGTTATCTTAGTTTTCTACAATGAGATGATTTTCAATGTTTCTTTCAGTAACTGATAACTACATGTACTATTGACCCGTCAGCTTCATGATGGTAAAGAAATTATATTCTTGAACCAGGAATTCACAGAGTAAATGAATGCGTATTTTGAATCACTGGGGTTTGGAGTGGTCAGGATTATTGGGAAAGAAAGGATTTCCCTGAGTGTTTGGGCCAATTTGAATGAGCTGAAAGCAACTATGACCAATTAATAAGAATTAGGCCACCGTATAATATTTGCCCCAAATTGATTTTAATGTATTTGCTAATCTTGAATGGTCAAGACATAATTATCCTCTGTTCTCCTCAGTTTATGTATCTTTAGAAGGAATAAGTATGGAGGTTGTGCTGGTGTAATCCATCCTAGGAAATGGAAGGAGAGAGAGTGAGAGAGGGAGGAGAGAGAGAGAGAGTGAGAGGGAGAGAGAACTTGCATATTTGGGTTCAGGTTTGCTGGGGGAGTATGAATACACAGCCCCGTCAGACGTCACACGGTGTGTATGGAATGTGTGTATGCTCTGCCCACATTTTCGGGGTCACTGAGGGCTATTAGTAGAGTTATCAATGGTTTCTTTGTGTGGAAATGGAAAATCGAAAACACTTTTTTAAAAAAGATAGGCCTGAGAGATTATTGCCGCTATGCTGCGTTGTTCATTTGTTCAGTTGTTCACTTGTCCGTACGCACGGTGTGCCCGGTGCTTTGCCAGGACTTTACTGAATGTAATCTTTTAAGCCTTTACTCTATATTTGAAGCAACTGAGACTCAGAGAGATTAAGAAAATTTTGTGACGTCGAAGAGCAGCCACAGCCAGTTCATTTTCAAGCTTGTTGTGTGCGCTTTCCTTTCATTCACTGATTCTTTTCACTTGTGTATGCCTGTAAGTCATTTGTATTTCTTTATAGTTAAGTTGATGGGCAAGTGATATTTAATTTTGTCTTGTGCACCAGGCAAGGAAAACAAAATCCCAAATGGTTATGCTGAAGCAGACAGATTATAATGAAGATTCTGTGTGGGTAAATTGTCAGCGAGAAACCACGCAGTGGACAGCTCTGGCCAGGGGCTGGTGCGCTGCTCTGCCCAGGGCTGCTGCTGGGTGCGGTCAGTTGAAGACGTGTTTCACCGGAGGCTGCTCCGCAGTGGAGGGGTTTAGAAGGTTTTGGAGTGAGAGGGTGAAGCAATCAGGAACTTGGGCTGGGTCTCACAGGGTTGAGGGAAAGGAGGGATCACCCTTTGTGCATGGGCTTCTATGGGCCCAGGGTTTTGCTTAGTGGGTGCTTAGCATTATGTGATGATGAATTAGTGCACAGTTTTATAGGATGAACTGATAGACAAATGGTAGTTCCTTCTTTTCGGGTTCTCTCTTTAAATGTTTTCTTCTATTTTCCATTTTCCCTATTTCTCACATCTCTCCCTGCATTGGTTTTTCTATTTTTCCATGTTTTCCTTTTTTCTACTCTTTTCTTTTTATGTGTTTGGACCCCAAGTCATGCCACCTTCTTTTGGATGTGTTTTGTTTCTTCTTCTTCTTCTTTCTTTTTTCTATTTTACTGTTTTTCCTCCTCCTGTTCTGCAACTTCCTGCCCCTCTTCCTCCCATTTCTCCTTCATTTACTTTAAGTTGATATTCTTTGCGAAGAGCTGTCTGGGTCCCCTTGACCTCACAAGAAGCTCTCTGACAAAACGCTTAAGAAAAACACGGTATTATGTATTATGCTACACATTCTGCAATCGCCCTAGCAATTTAGTAACTACAGTCCAATTTAAACCAGGCCTCAAGGCAACAAAAATTGCACCAAATGCCAACTAATTTACCAAACTTGTACAAGGAATATTTGGGAGTCTATTCCCTTCAAGCCATCTGATTCATATTATTGACTCATTTAGAAAACAGAAAGTGAGCAGAGACAAGTTTTTAAGGAGTTTGGTTTCATGCAAATGACTTTCAATTGCAGCCCATTATTTTTATACCACGACTTCATTAGTCATATCCCTGTCAGACCTGTGACCAGTGTCAAATGTTTTCAAAAAGCACACCAGGACAGGCATGGAACTCATCAGCTTGTGTCAAAGGTCGCTCTCATTAAGGGGTCAAAATGAAAACTTTCAGTGTCTCTAACACTTCACACAGCTCTCCCTGGTACTCCTACCCCCACTCCTGAAATCAGGGCTGGCTAAGCACCTCCAGTCCCCAGACATTCAAATAAGATCAAGATGACAGGGCAAGAAAATGAATAGGGTTTTTACCGGCTGGACCTCATAATCTGGTACTGATTGAAACAACCAGAAAGCTGTTTGCCAGGTCTTATAACACCATTTCCTGAGGTTAAACATAACATCTCAAATGAAGCAATTAGGCGTTTCTCTAAAACAGGAGTCTTCAGTAATTAAAAAGAAAGAAAAGGCAGAGAGAGAGACAGAGAGACAGAGAGAGACAGACAGACAGACAGACAGAAACAGAGACAGACAGATGGAAAGGAGGGAGGGAGGGAGGGAGAAGGAGCGAGGAGAAATGAAGACTCTCATGGTAGGTGCTGGGTAAGCCCATTAGGCAGGGTGTGATGGGAGAGGCTCTTTGCTTTTTGGCCACCTGGGTGGTCAGTTTGATGGCAGAAGCAGTAAAGATGCTGTCTATAATAGTGCTATAACAATGGGTTTAAAGGAATTTGAGGTCCAAGGATAATAAGAATAAAACCATCCTTTCTGAGACTCATGTAGATAGTATGAAAATAACAGAGCTTTGGTGCTTGTTTTAAAATTTTGTTTTGAATCATTTCTGCCTTTCTGAAGAACTAGTTGTCCACTCAGTGGACACAGACAGCCTCTGTGTGATTATTCTCTGTGGAAGCCAAGGGGTGGGTTTTTCCCTCCCGAATCTTCTGTGGACTATATTTGGGTTTTGGTGTTGAATCTGGGTTTCCTACGGGACTTGAAACATGGGTTACATTCTGTTACCACCATGTTTGGCTGTTACAGTAGTTTCAAGACTGAGGAGCATATTTTCACAATTGTGTAAGGTGAATGCCAAGGAAGTCTCTAGTTGTCAATATGGCATTTTGCAAAAACAAAACAAAACAAAACAAAACACAATTTAACGATAGAAAATGTCAAAATGTGATGACTCTATATTGATTTCTAGAGAACACACAATCTGCTGTCATATATACTGTCACTTGATTTAATTTTGCAGTAATGTCTGCAACTTTCTCTCTGCTTACTTGCTAAATTAATTACTCACAGTTGAAACGGAGTTTCTTCCAGCCTTCATGAACCTCCTTTGCAGGAAAGTAGGCACCATGCAAAAGCATTTTGTCCCATACTTGTTTTCCAAAATCTTGATTCTACAATGTTTTGGTGCCCACCTTCAATTATTCTTTACTTTTTTTTTATTAATTCATATTAGTTGTACAATATAATGGAGCTCACCTTCAATTATTGTGATGCAGGAGTACTTGGAATAACTAGGACCGAACATTTTATTTCATGCATTTATTTTTAAATATTTGATATATGCTTTCATGGTGAGATAAAGGACAAAGAAGAAAGAAGGCGAGTGGCTTCCAAAGGCACCCCTGAATACTGTGATGTAACAACAGTCTCATGTTTGCATCTCAAATAAAAATGCATATCCCAAACCAGAACCATTGTTTTCAACCTCCACATTCACTCTAAGGCTCATTAATCAAGTTATGCACCACAAAGTATAAGCAAACATTTTACTAATAAAATGGCAAGCCTTCCACACGAAGGATGGTACCAGATATTGCCTGTAAAATGGGATTCTGGGGCTCGACTCCAGCTTAATATCCTTGTGGGTTACTAGCATTCCTCAAGTTGCCTGCAGTGCACTTTGTGCTCGGTGTTTGGCTGATGGGACACTGCAAATTAATCGTTAGGTTTCTGAAAAAACAAAAACTTCTGCTGAGTTTCAGAAGATGGACATAAAAGGTGAAGTGAAATTTTTGGGTCGTGTAAATGCTTGGTAAAACTGTGCATGGCATTTTGTGGGCGTGTGTGTTTTGAGTAGATTCGTAGCTTCATCTTCCCTCTAGATTGCTGTTTACAGACCAGTTAATCTGGGACTTCACCGAATCTTAACCTGCAAATATGTGCCGGAATATCTTGTTGAGTCAAGAGAGAGTCTGAGAGTTTTATTTGGGCTTGGTTAAGAGGAATTTAAGCATTCATTTATGAAGGACTACTTTGTGGACCCCCCCCCCTTCGCCCTTTTTGAGAGTGGCCGGTAATAGTTAACTGGGGCTTACCCTTTTACCTGTAGCCTCTTGGTTTCCCAATGGCAAAGCATCCTATACTTGTTATGAATCTGTGATTGATGCCCTTGGCCTAGGGGCTCCCTCTTACCCCTTCAGGAAACAGGAGGGCTGGAGAGATAGCGCTCAAGTTTTCTTTCACAGTCCCTGTTTCCTAACTCTAATCACCTTCTGCTGTGGGAAAGAGATGAGATGAGGCCTAAAAAACAGATCATTGTCTGCCTCCTAGATTAATGCAGAGAAAGCGGTATTGTCTGTTGAATGGATAAATCTTCCTGCTGTCACTCAAAACCTAAATTCAACGCTACTTCATTTCTAAGAGGCTTATCTTCCTTGAATAGACCCTTGCAGCTCAAGTAAGAGGCGATGTAATGAAGCGTGTTTTTTTCTTAAGTGAGAAACCTGCTGCAGAGAAGGGGGAGACTGTGCAGCTGTTCTACAGAGCCTCTGCAGACTCTCGAAAGACTTGTCATTTATCTGGTCTTGTATGACATCAAATGATAGAAGATCAAGTTCAAAATCTGCCAGAACAGCTCAAAAGGGCTTCTTCATCTGTTAATTAAATAATGGTTATTAACATACAATGTCGTGCAGCTGGGATTCCTATCAAGCACTATGGGGAAAATATCGGTGCAGCTTTCAACACTTCCCCTTCAGTCTGTGTTTATTAGGAGGCAAATAGCTTGGGAAATGGCAATGGTTTTACCCAAATCCAAAAGTTAATATTGATGCCATAATATGTGGCTAAATGAAAGAGCAACTAGACAGGTGGGTATTAGGCAGATGGATAAATTCAAAGTGACATGCTGAGATCATTGAAGAGTATACCCTTTTGTTATGGTTGTAATTAATTCAGCAGTCCCCACAATGTGGGCTCACTGACTTTTTCTGCAAAGTTAAATACATGCAACACACACACACACACACATATAATTACTATAAATAATTGCTTATTTACTTTGGTCTAACTCAGGCTACTGTATTACGGTGAAGTTTAATTTGAACTTTGGAATAGATGTCAAGATTTTCATCACTGCTATAAATTTTACTGGATAGGGATAATTTTAGCAACATTTCATCATCCACTGGCTTGAATTTGTATGTACAAGTTACAAAATTACTTTTAAATATGCCTTGCTTTATTAGTCTCTGTGTAATTAAATGGCACTACACTAAGCTGACAACTACAGAAGGTAGGCCATATTCCTCTGGAAAAAAGGTGAGTTAGAAAAAGGCATTGAAGCCTAGAAAATATTGCTCTGTACCTCTGTACTATTTGGCTTAAGAGATGTATCATCAATTGTATCACTTAAGAAATGCTGATGGGTTTTTAATTCCCTTTAGGTAACTGGATTTAAAGAAAATATTGACAATAATTTAAAGAGCTTGTATTTTGTGATTTCTAGCTCATATCATGCAACTTTAAATTATCTAAAGCAATTACCTTGTACTTGTTAATGGACAAGAATTATGACTTAGGCTGCCATTAATTTATTGCAGTTGGTTATGAATCCCTTGATGTTTATGACAATAAATTTTAAAAAGTCATCTTTCCTTTGTACTAAACATCAATATGTAGAAAACTACTGTTTTCTATACAGTTACATATTGTAACTGATCATTCCTGCTAATTTGGCTAAACAGTATATGGCCAATTGCTGTTGACTAAGAATCCAAAAACCTTAATTTAGCCATTGCCTTTCAATTTTTCCTCCCACTAAAACTATCATTTTGTTAGTGAACAATAAGCCCTCTTAACTTTTATGAAGTTCACTACTCCATCTCCTCTAGGTCCTCTTTAGGAATAGTCAGCAGCAGTTCTCCAGGAGATGTACAGTGGAATGGTGGGGGAGTGGAAAGTACATGGACAATATATAAATTAGACTTCACATTATTGAAAAATAATATAAAATTGACTTCATGTTATTTGTACACTTTCAAAGAAGATCCTGAACCCATAATTGAACCTCAGTTGAATTCTTTGAGCTTCCCAACATTATCTAAGCATTTGTTCATTCATTCATTCATTCATTCATTCACTCACTCACACCTCCTTGCTGTGAGTCTGGTCTTTTGTTAACCATCATCTGCCTGGTGTTCAGTGAAGGTGACCCATGAAAAGCCAACTCTGGGGTCTTAGATGGTTGTCTTGTAGATTCACTTGAGGTCATGGGGGGTTTGTGGGGAAGAGAGGTAGATGGCTGGTGTAAACTGATTTTTACTACTTGAAAAGCAACTTGCAGCATATGATTTACTGATGGGTCATCAGTAACATTGCTATTTTTTATATTATCAGTGCTAGGACTCTAATTACTTTTTTAAGCAATGACTACTTCATGGGCCCTTTACTGAGCTTTCTATATGTATTTCTTTCATTCTCACAATAGCTCTGTAAAACGTTACTGCATTTTTCCTGTTATCTTTTTAACAAATGAAGGAACAGAGGCACAGAAATGTTAATTAACTTGCTGAGAGACACACAGCTTAAAAGTGGCAGAATCAGAAGCTAAAGGAGTTTTAGCAAGTGAGAGAAGTTCAGACTGTTTGTATACACTCTGCTGTGACCACACAACATCCCTGTTGGTCATTTGACACATTAACCCAAATATCCAAGCTTGTGGATTGTATTGTCCACACTTCAGCTGTGGTGTGTGTGTGTGTGTGTATGTGTGTGTGTGTTAAATGCCACTTTAGGAAAACAATGAAGTCCTAAGCACTGGCCTTGGATGAATCACTCATTTCCATGTTTCAACAAAAGAGCTTCATGCTGTTGTATGGCAAAATACTTTTAGCTACTTGCCATCGTGCTTGGCAATAATCAATAGACAATATCCTTTTATGATTGGAGGCGATGCCAAGTGCTGAGGTTTAATTAGATAAGTAATTATTGCCATTAGAGAATCCATTGTTTCTTGCAGTGTTGGGCAAGCAGAGGAAGGGCATGTTTAACGAGAGGTGCATGTATGTCTAACCTCCCTTACTGTGGCTGAGTGAAAATTCTAATGCCTGTTTTGATGTGCCAGCTGTACCACAGTTTCTCTGGGACTTGAGGTGCATTTCATCTTGAACTATGAATTGCAAAGATTTTTATTGTCTCCTGTCACAAACACAGCATCCTTTTATTGTGGTTTTTGATGCGTTAAATATGTTTTTATGGCCCCCTATGTCTACTGTGCCTAGCCTACTGTCGGTACTTAATAAACGTTAAATAATAATAATATATGTGCATACAAGATTTGCGGAGAGAAATGACATACTGTTTTAGGGATCCAAGACTATTCTTCTAGTGCCGGGGGAAAACATACTGATGAGCATATTCCTGGGAATAGATTAGAAGGTGCTATCAATAGCAATGTCATCTCTCTAAAATATGATGTGACTCTGTCAGCACAAATCATAACTCCATTTCCTACCTTACATCACTGTAGAACTCTGATGTACAAAGTTGAATTCCCAGAATAATATAAATGGGAATGCAAGTACCTTAGAATATTGCAAATTAACAAATGATGCTGTTTTTCCTTTCCTATCTGTAAATTTGCACAGTTCAGAAAGAAATGCCAGGGTGAGCTTTGGATTGGTTCTTTTTAAATTAGAGAACCTATTTACAGTGGTTTTATGGACGTTCTGTCTCATTCCCTGGCACGTAGGGACGGGCCTCCAGGTACTGACTTTTTAGGACTTTTCAGGACTCTTCCTCCTTCAATGATATCTTTGTCAGTGAGGAGACACCTGCATCCGCACAGTCCCACCAGCTGAACTACTCACCACTCTGCTGGTTCCCTTCCTTTTCCAGCTGGATGCAGCCCAGAATATCAGCTCTTCGAGTGGTGCCAAAAGCCTTCCAAGTCCAGTGAGGAGGTGTTTGTGTAAGATAAAACCGGGACAATGCAGCACCCCAGACGGCTCATCTGTTTACATGTGTCGTTTGGCTCTGCCTTGATTTAGCTCATTAGCAAAGAAGGCAGGAAGACATGCTACCCAGATTTTGTGATTCATCAGGCCTATTCCTCTTCGGGGAGACAGTGTCCCTGTTCTCTGCCAGTCTTTCAAGAATCTGTTTTTTTTCAGCCCCTCAGGAAGAATTTGTGATCTATTTTCCCCTTCTAGGAGGGCTTACCTTCCCTGCTGGAAACACCGTTAGAGTGAAAGAGAGAGCCACTGAATTAGTTCTTTTAGAAGAATTTTCTTTTTCATTCTTTCTTTCCTTCCTTCCTTTTTCTTTCCTTCTTTCCTTCCTTCTTTTTTCTTTTTTGCTCTCTTTCTCTCTCTTTGCTTATTGTAATGGAGCCAATATTAAGGTGAAGCTTTCGTGCTGGCTGTGAGTTGGAGGGTCTTTAATGCTTTTTATGTCCAAAGGTTCTTTTTGAGAGGCTTTTGTGAGCACATAAATTTTGAGCAGCAACAGGTATATTTTTCCCATAGTACAAAGGCCAAGTGTAAGTTTTTTGCAAGTTAAAGAGTCCGTTCTTTCCTTTTTGACCTTGATTTTTAGCGATATTCTGCATTGCCCCTGCTTTGGTTGTATTATTCCTTGACTCATCCAATTACCATTTCTATCAGCACTTCGGAAAGATTATGCTTTTTGGGTGTTCTGTAGATGTCTTTCCAGTGGCTTCACTTGATGAATGTGACAAGTTTTGTGTTTTCTCCCTCCCCCTCATTGAATTGAAAAGTTTTTTTTTTTGATAAATACAGGCCAATAAGTGCCCAAAGGCAGTGTTTCAATGGCTGCTAAGTCTTTCAAGGTTAGGACTTAACCTCCGTTCTCCCTAATTCAACTCCAACCTTCAGTCTGAAGCCAATCAAGAATATCAGATGATACTTAAACAATGAAGGATTTCTGATATTCAGGTACTGCCTCTGTTCAATAGGATTGCAAATTCTTTGTGTGAAGAAAGTCGGTTTTGCTCTAAAGTACTGTCACAAAAAGTGAAATTACCATTTGCTTGGAATGATGCCATTCATCATTGTCAGAATACTAAGCATTGTAAGTAGCTAGCCCTCTCCAAATTAATGCCTTGTTTTGCATCGGCTAAATTTCCCAAATCCTTGAGGATGGGTCATGCAAAACTCATCTCACCATTTTAATTTATCAATCCAATATGAGTTCTGTGAAAGGGAGCTTCATTCAGTCTTAGCTCTTTTATTTACAGTCTAATTCTAAAAGAAAAGGAAATAAGATATGAAAATAACTTGGAAAATAAGATAAATCTCTCAGTGAAATCACCAGATCTACTCAGTCCTGTAGCAAAACCTCCATAATTCATTTGTAGGTCAGCTCAAGGGATTAGCCATGACGTATTTAGAAATTCATTTATTTTTATTTTATTTTGCTGTTTGTTATGCATAAGGGTAATGCTGTCCCCAAGGCTTTTCAGGTAGCCCTCAAATCTTGACAACATTTGCTGTCTCTGAGGCCTAAACCAAAATTAATTTTCAAATAAACAGCATAAAAATGTATGGAGTTGTATAAATTTGAATACAAAATGCATTTGTTTTGTTTTCTTACATACATACATACATACATGCATACTGTCTGTTCAGCCAAAAACCATAATATGACATTGAAATTAATGGCCACACGCACATCATGAAAGTCAAAAAAGTTTTTGAGTTAAAGAAATACACAACAGGCAGCTTGTATTTCCTTTCCTTCCCAATGTGGTCTTTAACATAGCTTATAAGATGCTTTTTAATTGTTATTTTTTTTTTTTTTAGAAAGAAATTAAAACTCTTCCCCAGGAGAATATAGTGGCTCAAGACCTGTGTATTTTTATTAGTTCAAAAGATTCTGTTGTCTTGGGAGATGCAAAGGTATTTTTCTTTCTGAAAGTTAAAAAAAGAAATAAAAAGGTAAACCAAATTATGCCGCTTGATTTCCTTCCTCTGACAAAAAGACAGATAAAAGCAGTGTAGAATAAAAATGGGATGAAATCTGCTGAGGTCTCTGGGCTTTCTTCTCCGTGGCTGCACGGGAGGGAGAGAGAAGGGCTCCTGTTGTTACACAAAGATGGTCCAGGAGGCAGGCGGCTTTGCTGATGGTCTCCTGCCGCAGCCGAAGTCAGATACCTGCAAATAATCCTCATATGATGCCCAGCCCGCGCAGAGCTTTCCAAAACTGAAGCCCTTAAAATAGCTGTTAACTGTGCTTCCACAAGGGGGCTTTGCGTACATTTGTAATTTTTTATTTACGTATTTCTTAAAAATATTAAGAAATGAACTTCTGCAGAGCAAGGCATGGGAATTCCATTCCTTAGCCGTTTGAAATCTTTATTATGCAGAAGACAAAAAGCAGCTCTCCTTTCCTGCTCCATAGCCTCTGAAGTGGAAGAGGTGTGGGAAAGCAGAGGTTGTGGGGAGCCGATTGGAGGTGGGCGCTTGCATCCAGTCCTGCTGGACGGCTCGGGCCGAGGGGCTTCTGACTCCATTTCAGCTGTGGATGAAAGCGCCAGCACGCCTGGCTTTGATTGTCCAGCTGAAAATGGCTGCGTATGTGGCTGCTTTTTATTTTTAAAATTTAACCTGTGCTTTTGGCTGAGCTGTGCTCCACCCCTCACCATTATAAGCTCCTCTGAATACAAGAAAATGTCATAGTTGTGCATAGTTTAGCTAGCCAAATAAGTAAGAAATAAATATTATGGTAACGAATAATCTTAGAAAATGAGACCAGGAGGCTACATTTCTACAATGTTTTCCCAGCATGCCATGAAAGAGCCCTGGGCTGGGAATCTGCAGTGGAGGCTCTTGCCCCAGTCCTCAGCTTGGTGATTTTATAGGAAGGCACTTGCATATTTCTGGGTCTTGATTCCTTATCGAGGCTGATTTGTAAGAGCCATCCTGTATGGAACATTCCACAAACCTTGAGTTGCTTTATTCTTCCCTTTCTGCTATTCAGGACAATATTGCCAAGTATAAATATAATATAATGGGTAAGAAGCAACAGAACGAACGGTGTGTGTAGCATGACAAGCACAGACTTTGGAAGAAAATCTCAGATTCGAATGAGTCCTGCTGCGTGTTAGCTGTCACAGCATGGGAGGTGGGGAAATGCTCAGATTGTTCTACAAGCTTTAGTTTACTTACTTTTCGTTTGCTGTTTAAGATTTATTATTTTTTCACTTTTATTAGTACAGCACATGTTTGCAGTACATAATGATTACATTCACCAGAAGGGATCGGTACATGTACATAACATTTTAATTCCCTTCTTTCCTCTTCCCTCCCTCCATCTCCCTTTTATTTTTCCAGCATCAGATTCATTTATTTATCTCATATAACATTATAAAGTTAATTATGGTTTACTTTCTATGAAATGAAGGGGTGAGGCTAGATATTTTGTAAGACTCTTTCCAGACACGTGCTTCTGAGTTTTGAGGTGTTTTAGCATTGGTAGGACATTTGGGGTACTTTTTAATAGTGTTTGATAGGACTACATCTCTAAAAGTGACCCAGGCCCAGTTGAGACTCTCCTGTCTGTCTCTTTGAATTCACTCCTTTTTATTCATCTTACTGGCCAAATGAACAGGAAAAATGAGGCAAAGACTCAAGATTCAGTCAGCATAGTAGAAGATGAGAGATCATTCTGACCTTCGTTGAAAATGAGAGAAATGAGTCTGGGGAGCCTTAGCTGAGTTTGGTCCAGGCCAGGAAGAGGAAGAGAATAAGCTGCTAATGTCACTCAAGATTTTTGTCCTTTCTTCTTACCATATTGGATGAAAATTTAAGAAACTCTTGGTATAGAAATTGCACCTGCAGCAGGATGACAAGTGAGGTTTTCATGTATTTAATTCTGCATAGGTGGGCAGGAGGTCAGTGTGGGGGAAGCAGATGGAACTTTCTTAGGGGCAAGAAAGCTACTGGAAAGATAATGGACCATGTCGGGAGCTGGGTTTGCTCTTCTGAGAGCCAGGGTGATTTGTGGGTTGACTGAATGGCAGGTGGGATCCAGGTTGGCAGCTGGCTCACCGACTGGGACATGGAGAGGTCATCAAACCCCAATACCCTAGTCTCACTTGCAAAATTGGAGAAGTAATAATATACTCAACATATTCCATAGATGTTAGAATAGGTGGAAAACCTTTATGGTCCTGCAAAATAGAAAATTGTGACTGTAGCTATTGCCATTGCTATTTGAAAGCTGGCCTAACGCCTAGTGCAGAGAAAGAAATTCCTCCCTTAGGTGCCCAGTCATGGAGGACTGCAGTATAGGATTTTCTGGTGAAGGCTGGATGGTGCCCGAGCTCTGCTCCTGGGTCCCTTCCCAGGGACCTCTTTCCAAGCCTTTGGGTCTTTGCCTCTTAGAACCTTTCCAGGATATAAGTACTGCACACACCAGGGACTGACAAACTTTTCTGATCCCCATTCAGCCCCAGGTTAGAGCACACAAACTCTTACATTTGTTTCAAATAACTCCTTGAGGTGTACACTATAGGCAGGTACAAACCCTCTGCCTAAAACCCATCTCTAAGCAATGTAAGGAGCCCCTGACTCCTTACACTCTCAATCATTCACTTGCAAGTCAGGGCAGCAGTTGGAGCAGTGCTGTCAGTATAGAGCTTGGAGGTCTCAGAGTCTGCATAATACCTGTTGCTAAAGGCTGGAGGCCATGGTCCACTGTATTCATAGGAACCAGCTGCTTTGGGAAGTGTAGTGAAGAACTGTATCTGGAGAGTAAACCAGTGGTAGCCAGGGCTGGGTAGAGGTAATGGTGAGAAGAAGATAGTAATGGAGAGAGAGAACAGTTAGGGCTATGTAGAGCTGAGAAATGAAACTACTCAGTTTTCCACAGACAAGCCTGGCTGGTCCTCCTTGTTACCTCCTCACTCTGTCTATTGGCTTCCTGATACTATTCTCCAGAATGTATGGAATTGACTGAGGAGGGTAAAGTTACAGTCAGATTCAACTCAACAAGTATTTATCAAATGCCTGTGCTAGCCCTACTGTGTGCTAGCCACGGGGGCTCTGAGTGGAAGGGTAGTCCTGCCCTCAAAGGGCGCTAGCTCTGTGTCCCCAGCCTTACTGTATAATGTTGGGCAGCTCTCTCAGATACAGCGAGTTCTCTTCCTCTGTCCAGCAGGGGCAGGTATGCGGACCTCATAGGGTGGTTGGAAGCAAGGTATGAACCAGACGTTTAGAATGAGACGCATATAAAAGGCGTTCCATGCGTCTTGCCTTTATACTGATCGTTCTCCCGTACCAATCGTCTTCAAAGTTACCATTAATATGCATGTCTAGCAGAGTTCATGTGCCTAAGCAGAGGGCCTCTGAGTGTGAATTTCTCTTGGAGATGGGCTCTGTGGTGTGTTCACATGTGATTTCCGGGGTTGGTGGGTACCTGAAGTACTATGATTTTAAAAGGAGGTAAAATTCATGTGTAGTGAGGAAGAGTTCCTTTATATTGAACCTTATTATATAAAATCTTTGAGTGGTTAGAGGAAAGAATGAAGAATTTAGCAATTAATCTGATAATGCAAATAAAAATAATTGCTTCATTTGCCTTCATGGGCCATACTCTTTTTCCATGGAACTCTTCCTGAAACAGTCTTTTTAGAGAACCCTGAATTATTATTATATCATTTGCCTAATGTAAGATGTTCTGTAGAAATCTGGATTGTGGGATTTAAGTCTATGATAAAATTTGGGAGTCAGTGTGTCTGTCTGTCTATCATCTGTATTGCATATCCCAGTAAGCATTGTACATTGTTTCTTACACAGATCTAAACTGACCTACTACATTGTGATTATCTACTATGTAAATTTCTAGCAGACAAGCATTAAGCTCAAAACTTTTCTTTTCTCTTTTCTTTTCTTTTCTTTTCTTTTCTTTTCTTTTCTTTTCTTTTCTTTTCTTTTCTTTTCTTTCTTTTTGGTACCGGGGATGGAACTCACGACCACATGCTTGCCAGGCAGGCGCTTATGCCACTGAGCTAAATCCCCGGCCCCAAGACTTTTCTTAATGTTGAATTCTCAAATATTGGTGAGTCCTGGCTGTTTTAGATACATAACAGTTTGTCCTATAAATATAATAGATTTTGGGGGTAGATTTAGTTACCTTAGTACTTAAAATCAAATTAAATTCAGTATCCATGGACAGGATCATTGCAATAGTTTTTCTTCTATTTTTTTTTCTAATACTGCTAATCATTTGCCTTTATTGAAACAAGTTGCCTTTCTTCTCTCTCTCTCTCTCTCTCTCTCTCTCTCTCTTTCTCTGTCTCTCTTTTGAGACAGGGTCTCACTTTGTAGTTTAGGCTGGCCTCAAACTCATGGAACTCCTCCTGCCTCAGCCTCCTGAGTGCTGGGATTACAAGCATGCCCTACCACTCCCAGCTTTGTCTTTCTTTTAAAACAATTAAATAGTTTATCCCGTGATGAGATGCATTTTAATATGTTATGGTAACCACTTTTTAGTGAATAATTTATTTTAGATGGAGTTCTAGGCAGTCTGTTGTTTTGTTGGATCATTCCATAGAGAGAAAGGAGACTGAAAGAAGGAAAACCATTCTAAAAGCCCAGAAGACTTCCCTCACTTGACATTTCTGGGAATGACTACAATAACTGTGAGTAATTCTGGTCAGTCTCTTGGCAGGCGGATGGCTTTGAGAATAGCCTCAGACTCTTTTTCTTTCATTCAGTCCTAAATACACCTGCACATCTATGCAGGAATAGGGTTGGTCGTCCACTTTGTGTCCAGTTCACTCCCTTTACACTGGAATAAATCAGCTGCCTTGAATAGAGCATAACTTTTAAGTTGGATTCTGCAAAGCTCCTGAAGGATGTTGGAAGGAGGGAGAACAATCTTTCAGTATCATATGCTCCACATTCCAAGTTTGTCTGTAGTTGCAAACTAGATGACTAAAAAGTCAAGCAACATCCATTTTGGTATGATGGGCTTTGACCTTTTTTTGGTTTCTTGTCCTTTAAAGATGCTTTTCAGGGACTAATAGAATAAAATAAGGGATCTGTCAATACCAAAGTCTTCTGTGACTTGGACTTGAAGTTTGAGTGAATAAACCTCCTGCTTTAGTGTTTGGAGATTGGACAGGCATATGGTGGTGAAGTATTGATCTGAGAAGTTAGAGGTGACCGGATGATCCTGTGCATCCTTCTCCCAGGTCCCCAGGGTAGGGCTATGTGTCCTTGATGTCTCCCTGGGTGCTGGTTACCTTTGTAGGCTCGCTTGCCTGCCAAGTTGCACCCTCTGCTGAAACAAAAGAATAATCTTTGCCTCTGAGAACAGGCAGGGACTTGGAATGTCACCCCTCTCAAAGTAGCTATCCTTCCTCCATGACAAATCAGTGGACTAGGCATGGCCCTTAAAGGGTTGAAGAGGGTTTTTCCTACACCCTGACACTGAATTTCCTACTCATTGCAAGTATGACCCCTTTTGTTGGGTCTTTGGGAAGCACTAATGTCTCCAAGTTTTGTGGTTTGGGTAAATCAGTATCTTCTAGGAGGCAGAAAAGTTAAGGTGTGGTACCAGACTCATGTTGCTACAAAGCTAAGCAGTAATATACACTGCTAAAACTCTGTGATGACATGAACTTTCTTGCCAATGAGCTCCCCGCTGTAGTAAACTGCAATCTCTTGTCTCCCTGTCTTGCTTTTCTAGCCAAATACAAAGGGAGAAACATTTTTGATACGTCACACCCCAGAGTAGAGGGAGGCAGGACCTGAGAGGTTGCAGATGACTGTTCAGCTGTATCATGCTTTATGAGTCTATACCAGTTCCAAGCACTGTTTATTTTATTTAAAATACCCTGCTTATTTCATTTATAGAGATAAGCTTCTGGACCTTGGGAAGGCAGTTTTTGTTCATTTGAGTAAACATTTTTAGGAGCTCATTGTTTATAATATTTTATGCTAAATATAAAAGGACAAAATAATGGAAATGCATCTAGAAATGGGAATCCAGTTGTCTCTGAGCTTGTTTTGCTAATCTTGCTTCTGATGGGGAGTGAGATCGTGTGTATCATATTACAGATTAGCAGTGAAGTGTTCTGGAATACTCTCCCCAAATACCATTAATTTTTCTGTTTCTAGAGTTGTCTTGTCATACCCTTGACACTTAGCTATTTTGTGCACGTTTTTGCACCATGACTACAATGGACATCACTATAATACGCCTTTGTTTTACATATATTAAAATCATTGAAATGGGACCAACTGTTTATATTAATTATTACGAGCTTGTTTTCTACTCTCCATTATGCTTTTGTGATTTATCTATGATGTTCCATATAGTCAGATTCATTCAGTGTATTGCTTTATAATATTCCATTATTTGAAAATAGCACAGTTAATGATCTACTTCCTGATCAATGGAAATATAGGGTGATTTTTATGTTTTCCTACCTTTCAGCCTTATTAGATGTTATTAGTTTGCTCTCCAGGGTGATTGTATCAGTTTTACTAATACCAGTTGCATATTAAAGTTCCAGTATTTATACACCTTCATGGCAAACATCACACAACTTTACAATTTTGTTAATATCACTCATAGAATTATATTTTGTTATTTTAATTTAAATTTCTCAGATTACTAGAGAATATTGCATACCTCTTCCTTTTGTTGCCATTTGAATTTTCTTTTCTGAGTGCACACATTTCCCTACTGCCTTGATTAGAATTATTTATTTTTTTACGGACTCTTGGAAGTTCTTTATAAATTATTAGATTCTAGATTTTAGATAACCCCTTTTTACTATAAAAATAATATAATCATAGCAGAGAATACTGGAAAATATAGAAAATAAAGAAACCACCAATAATTCCCCTGCCTCTAAACAAGATGTTATCTTTTTTCTTGTCATGAAATTTTGATGTAGTTGTAACTATAATGTGCATACAGCTTATGTTCTATTTTTCTCAATTATTATAAGATTTTTCAAACTGCTGTATGGCTTTTGTAACCATTATTTTAAATAGATGCATGTTGGTTTAAGCTGTCATTTCCTTAATGTTGAACTTTCAGTTTGCTTTTTATTTTTTCATTTTTGGTATAACATTATGAAGAAATGCTTCAGGTTCAAAACATTTTGATGCTGCAAATTATTTTCTGAGAAGAGATCCACAGAAGTTTGGTTATGGATCAGTGAGAATACAGTTTTTAAAGGGCAAAATACATTGCAAAAATGTTATTTGATGGTGAGAATCTGAAGAAAACAGATTCCAGAAGGTTCAGAGGATACTAGCAGAAGTCAAGTAGCACACCTACTTGAACTGAGAAAACTAAGAAAACTTGGATTTCTCTAGCCATTTTATGCCCCGATTCACTATTCTCTGTAGACATTTTCTTTTCTGCTTTAGTAACACTTTGGTTTTGAAGGACAAAGAGATTTTTCTAGGACTATAGCATACTACTTATAAGGTTAATATTTATAAGTGAATTTTTACTGATTCTTAAACACAAATAAACGTGACCAGTCAGTTTGAGGTCATAAAAATCAGATCTAGAAGCAAATAGAACATATAAAAGGAAATCTCCTGCCATGAGTATTAGTGACAGTCATACAGAACATGGGCATCTCAGTACCCTTTGGTAGGGCTTTTATGTTTATATGATTTACTTTTTGGCATTAGGGGTAGACTAAAAAGTTCATATTATCCTGTATAAACAACATTTATTTAGAAATATGTAACACATGTAGTCCTGAGTTTATGATCTAGTTATATTCCAAAAGTTCCTTTACAAGTCAGTTAATTAGAACTTAGAAAGTATTTCTTTTAGAAGTAATATGGTAAGTAGTGGTGTAGATTCCAGACCACCATATAAAAGCCCATTTAACTTGTCATATATCTGTACTGACCTGTTTTCAAATCTAGCTTAGCATGATCTTTGGACATTTATGTTACTAAATTTGTAGTCTGTAAAATGATGAAAGGGTTTTTTGTGAAGATGATCTAAAACAGTGTATGTGAAAATGCTTTATGAATTACAAAGCACTGTGTGAAAGTAGCAGAAACATTTTTTTCAAGGGTTGGCAAGGGACCTTTGATCATTTTTTGCCCCTAAAAGGTTAGGCATTGTTATGTTGAATACTTCTTACAGATAGCTTCTAGAGTCCTAAGGATGAGAGTCAGAAGGATAAACAGAATTGTAGCCACTGTTCTTTGTAACTAATAACTTTAGACCCTCGAATAGGAAAACTGTACAATTAAAAAAACCCTATTAATCAAAGCAGCATGTTGAAAACTGTCAAAGGGCCTCATTGTTATTTCATGTAAGTCCGCTTTCTGGGCTGGGACCCAGAATGGCTAAGTGGGTGTTGAGATACTTGCTGGATAGATTTAATGATACAAAATTAATGCAACAAAGGAGATTTGTGCCAATTATTTCCAGAACAAAGGGCCAATGAAATATTTTGATTTTATCACATGCATCCATTTTGGCACTTAGAGTTTTCTGTGAAAGGTAAGTTGTGCCTTGGGATCTAGAAGAGAATGGGCGTCTAGTGGTGAAGGTTCCATGATATGGAAACACGACAAAAAACCAGCAGGATGGAGTGAATTATAATGGGTCTGACATAAATCAGCAAGACTAAATAAGTTTTGAAGGCAGTGGCCCATTCAGTGATTTCTTTAATTTTTCATATTTTTTTCTCTGCTGCAAAATAATAAGAAACAAAAGAAAAATCCACTGAATGCCTAGTCATAGTTTATTGGAGCAGGAAAATAAGCCATTCCGAACCACTCTCCTCTCTGATTTGCTGTGAGTGGTAGAATCCTTCACTGTGGTGAATCATAGCAGGGAGAACCATTTGGAATGAGTATTTTCTGATGTTAAATTGCAAATGGCACAAGTGGCGTCAACACCGGTATGAATTATTTTTAAAAATCTTTCAAAAAAATCCTGTTGTTGAAAATGTGTATTTGTATGACCAGTTTATGACTTCATTTCATCAGCTTATAACTTCATTTCACAATAGCCAAGCCTTAAGAACATGTTTTTTGTTTTTACATTTGGCTAAGTAAAAGCTTTTCTTGTCAAAATAGTATTATTTGTCAAACACAGCATTATTGTGCCGAAGCTGCATGATGATGCCCGTTATAATGGTGGGGGAATTATATATACGGTCATTTGGTTCAGCTGCCTGGGTTAAAGAAAAAGTGAATTCCTAAGGAACCTGTGGCTGAGCAAAATGAACCGAGGAATTGGCTCTACCTGGTGAAACTTTTTAATGACATGCAAATGCTTATCCTGAATGTGAGAGAAAGCACTGCTTAGTGCTGACCCTTGAGAATCCATGGTGGTGTGGCCAATACACTTGATGCTTAACATGAAATATTGTCTGCCTCCGGCAATTGGTGCCTTGTTTTGGTTGAAAAGCTTCAGGTTGCCTGGCTCTTTAAGGCAAATCTCTGGTATTCAAACTGTTGAGATACAAAAGATATTTTATGCTCCGGTGTCTGCTTTTTGAGAACACTTAATTTTAAGAGGGTAGAGTGGAATGCTTCTATTTAAACTGTGGAGGTGGAGGCTGGTGGTGGTTATAGTCCATGAAATGCCTCTTTTTTTTTTTTCTAGTTGTGATTGGGGTCCACTGGTTGGCCTGCTTTTAGTGACCTTAAAAACCTGTTTTTGATAGTGAGCTGGTTAGTTCTTAAGGGTAAAGAAAATGGATATTTGAAAAGGCGGAAAATCTCCTTGCTGTCCCTAACACTTTGCACCCTAATCTCACACCCAAGACACTCAGCCTACGCTCTGTGAGTAACCGAAGGTAGGACTTACAGCGTTTTAGGCCGGACATAGTTAATGGGTAAGCAATTGTGTAAATGCGGACATGTTTTTTGGCACTTCTTATGCCATGTCCTGGGAGTGGACACTTTTTAGCTCCTGTATTAAGTATTGTGTTGTAAACCATTTCTTCCAGAAATAGCTTAAAAGAATGAATATTCATTATTTTTCCCCCTATGGGTCAAGAGCCTGCAAGCTGGCAGAGCAGGCCGATTCTGGTTTGGGGTTTGTCAAGAGGTTGCAGTCCCTGGCACTGTCTGGGACTTCAGTGACTTAAAGGCCGGGGAACATCTGCTTCCAGTCTGTGCCCGCGAGGCTGTGGCTGGAGCACTCAGCTCCTTGCCTGGCATCGACACTCAGAGGTAGTGAAAGAGGTGACCCTTTACGACCTTGTCTCTGAATCACGTGGGTCACCTCTTTGTGTTCTCCTTGTCAGAAATGAGTCACCGCTTCCAGCCTACACTCAAGGGGAGGGAATCACACAAGGGTGTGACTCCTGGGAGGCAGAGATGCCTGCATTACCACAGCTCCTTTCAATAATATTATTCAGTTACTTTGTGACTCAAGAAATTCTTGAGAAAGTTTGCTTGAACTATTTGTTACAGGAACTTTGATTCACCTTTAGCTCACCTTTGACAAAGATCTTTGAAAATCTTTCTTAGCCCCAAACCTGCAGATGTGAAGGTTCTTACTTGGAACATTACTGTCACTACTACCATCCTTTGGCTGTGAGCCCTGAGTCAGCCTTGGGGGGAAATAAAATCATTCAGCTGAATTACATGAAATTAATGTGCTGGCTTCGGTCCAGTTCCCACTGGATACACATCCTCATCATTCCCGGACCAGGAATAAGTACTGGTAGCTTTAGTTGAACATCTGAATAAAGTTAAAAGGAGAAAAGGTTATTTTATGTAACATTCTCAACCTGGGAACTGGTTACTCCTGTAAGGGAGTTTCAAAAACTTCTGTGTTCAATCACCAAAGCAATTACACTTATAATTCTCATTTCCCCAATTACAAAAGATACTTGCTATAAGTCTAGTCCAAAACATAAACTAAACCAAAAAGTATATATGGTTTAGGGGGCTACACCACTGATATTCATAACTTTATCAGTGTTTTTATTTTGTTTTTTAAAAAATCTATTTTCAGGGTCATTTAGCACTACTGAAATTGAAATACCAGTTAGCCAAAGATACTGGCTAAATAGTTTGGAGGAGATAAGTGGAGAATTGTTCCCATACATGAAACAGACATAGAAAGTATGTCTAATAAGTGCAAGATCAGCTATCTTGGAAATGGGGCCATATTAATAAGGGATTTAGGCTTTTGTATTTTAGTTAGAATCTTGGAAACAGACTTAACTGGGGAAAGCTGGAGATAACCAGAGAGAAATGATACTTCCAAAACATGGGACACATTTTTGTAGGACATAAATACACAAAGTCAGAAAGGGCAGTAAGGATGTCTAGGGCTTCTTATTGTGACGCTGAGACCAGAGTTTTCTTATGCTTTTGGGAATTCAGTGCAGTTATAAAAGTGTCTTTCTTTCATAACAAAGTTCAGATGAAGTCTAAGTAATGACACTTATTTGAGGGTCTTGCTAGTAGTCTTATTTTCACTTCTGTTGTTCATTGGTGGGGGAATTGATCATTTTCTTCTCAGCCTTTCTTGCCAAAATTCTACTAAAACAGTGACTACATTTTAATCTGTGCTTTTCTTTTCAGTTCCTTCACCAAACCCAGGATGGTGAAATCTTTGAGAGAAAGAACTAAATTTTACCAGTCCCTAATCCTCTGTGGAGTGCTTGGCACATATTAGGAATGAATAGGAATTAGGAATGGTGCTAAATCAAGGAAGGAAGGAATGAAGGGAGGAAAGAAGAAATAGGCCACTGGTTGTATTTCATCACTCAAGCTCTGAATTATATTTCTGGACCCCTGAAAGAAAATTCAGACAATTTGGAATTGGTCAAATGTGTCTAATACAAATGATATAAAATCATGCTGTTTCTTCTGGTAAACTTATTTAGAAGTTAAAGGTCTGGCCACCTGCAATTACAGCTCAGAAGAAGTTTAGATTGGCATTTAGATTAGCTAGCTCTGTTACTCAGTGACTTTGCATACTTGGTCAAGGGCACTGGAGTCAACCAGTGTTTATTTTTGGATTCCCCGTTGCTCTTGAGATCACTGCAGTGAAGAATGGCACCTCCCCTTCATTACCTCCTTCACCTTGTTTGTTGTTCCTGGTCCAGGGAGCACTGTAGTCCAGGTCTAGCCTGTCTAGCTACTCCTTGGTGCCTTGTTATTTTTAGCCTCTGAACTACAGCAGCAGCTGGAAACTAGGAGTTTGCCCATGGAGGCTACATTTTAGTAAAGTTGAAACAGTAGGTTTAAGAATATTGGGAATCTTTAGTTTTTATGTCCTTGCATTATCTCATGATAAATAGTATGTTTAAGGCCTTAATCTGTTAAATGCCAATCTATTAATAGAGTGAAAACTTGCGTCAAGAGACTTTTTGTCTGATTTTGGATGACTTTTACTGTATCTTAGAGTAAAAGTAATTAGGAAGAGAGAAATGTTGAAAGTGATTTATTCACTGCCCTGTGTGGACATATTAAAAAATAGCTGAAACTTAGTAATTGAAATAACAGATGGTTGTTGGGGAAAAGTGATTTGAAGGTATAACTGAGCTTATGTTGGTAAAGGTAGGCTGACTGCTATACATTTCAACATGTATTTATTTTTCTCTCACGTAATAGTCCAATATAGGCCTGAATCACTGGTGTGGTGGGGAGTTCAGCTCTGCTATTTTCAGGGACCTAGGCCACTTGTAGCATCATCATTTTTACTATGTGTCTCCCAATAGCCTGCCTGCAGATTGCAGAACTACACAGGAGATGATGTATAAAGATTTTATGGATCAAACCAGGAAGGCTCTGTAGTTTCACTCTGAATTCCACTGGGTATATCTGGGTACCTGGTGTCCACTCAGACGCCAGGGCTGCTGGGAAATGTAGACTGAATAAGCTCCTTTAATTCACATACTGAAGGTCCTCCCTCCATGTGACTGCATTTGGAGATCGAATCTTTGAAGAGGTAATTAAGTTAAAATGAGACCATTGGAGAAACCAAGGACAAGACCTTGAGCCAGCCAAGGACCGAGACCTCAGAAGAAATCAAGTTAATCGGCACCTTGATCTTTGACTTCTAGCCTCTAGAACTGTGAGAAAATAGTACTTTGTTGTTTAAACCACTCAGTCTGTGGGGTTTTGTTATTGGAGCTCTAGCAAACTGACACATATAGTCTAGCTATGGGCCTAGGAACAAGTAGAAACTGAGGTGGAGATCAGTTAACATCTTTGTTACAATGTAGAGAGTGCTGTTTATTATTCATTTGTTCATATTGAGTGTTCTTTTAGACACTTGGGATATAGTGGACAAAATAGACCAGAAACCTCTGCTGTATGTTGGGTTAGGTTTTAGCACAGATCAAAACAATCAATTTCCATTGCATCACACTGCTTTATTTTCCTTGTAGCCCTTATTATCTGAAATTATCTTGCTTATTAATTTCTTCACTTGCATATTTCATCTCTGTCTTCCTCTTCTAAAATGAGAGTCAGCCTGTATGCCTGCCCTTCTGTTCCCGGGGAGGTGGGTATTGGTGATTGAACCCAGAGCTGTGGCACTGACCTATATCCTTAGCCTTTTAGAATTTTTTTACAATTTTGAAACAAGAACTCAGTGGTCACTGAGTTGTCCAAGTTGGTGGGCAACTTAGGATTCTCCTGCTTCAGCCTCGCAGAGTGCTGAGATTACAAGCTGTATTTCTTTATTATTGTATCCTTCGTGCTTCAAAAATGCCTGGCACATAAAGACATTTCTGATATTTATTTGTTGAAAATTGAATGAGATATTTGTTGAAAATTGAATGTTGAAAATTGAATGGAACTGAATTTCAGAAACGAAAAAAATATTTAAGGAATAGTTTCTGGCATGTAAGGGAGAGTGAGCAAAACTCACCTGGTTTTGTGTGTGTGTGTGTGTGTGTGTGTGTGTGTGTGTGTGTATTAAAAAAGTGCCCCATAGCCTGCCTTGTCCTTTAGTTTCTGAGGTCATATCAGTCATTTAATTTAAAAGTTTGTAGTTATTTTCTACAAAATGTTGTAAGTTCCAATTCCTGTTGCACACAACGTGCGAATGATAGACTATTTATATCTGAATATTTCTTGATTTTCTACTGACTTAGTCACAGCATGATGAAGATTCACAGTGGTTGGAGGCTTAAGGCCCCCCCCTTCACTATATCTCTCTGGAGAAGCAGGACAGCAGGCACTGGAGGTCTCCAGGTTACAGAATGCCCATCTGACAAGATTCAGGCCAAGTCTCTGGGTTTGGCCCTTTAACAACTCATCAAGCACTGTCTACCCTGCTAACCCTTTTCCTGTTTGCATTAAAGGGGACATTAAGAGTGCCAGCTTGAACTGGGTGCTGGGTTTGGATCCTGCCTCTACCTTTTACAAGCCATGTGACCTTGGGAAACTGAGCCTCAGTCTCCTCTGATACAAAATAGACACAAGGCAAAAAGCTTATAGGGCTGCTCTTGTAATGCTTCTAGGAGTCTGTACTTGTAAAGAACTTTGAGCATTGACTACTAGCACATAGTAAATATTTGATAAACGTTAGTCATTATTATTAGTAGAAACTGACTTGACGATTAGCTTACCCTCTCTACCACAGCATGGAGAGTGCCGCTTAAATAATAAAGAAAAGCAATAGAAAAGAAAACAAACATCCACACTTTTCAAAGAGGCATCTTTTCCCCACCTGGTGCTAGATATTGAATTCAGGGCTTCACACTGAAGTACATCCCCTTTTAAAAAATAATTTTTTTTCATCCTTTATAAGAAGTGGTTTTTTTTTTCACCACTTAGGTAATAAAACTAAGAGTTAAAGGACCTACAGAATTCTGTAAGTGTAGGAATTCTGATGTTTTGTAGTGTTTACTAGAGAAAATACTAGTATTTACAAAGAGAAAAATGCATGGAACATTAAATGTTTTTGTGACATCTAAGGAACTGAACATAAATCCTAGCTATAAGTTCTTCCCCATGGCTTTTCCCAAATTGAGGAAAATCCTAAACTGAGGTGTAATTGACATATATTTAAAGTTCACCCTTTAAAAGCATACAATTGTGTGGTTTTTAGTATATTTTTAATGTTACACAGTTGTCACTATTATCTGATTCCAGTTCATATCGCTCTAGCTCCCCTTAGCTTACCTATTAGCAATTCATTGCAGTGTCTACCTCTTCTCTCCAGTTCTTGGCATCTGCTTTCTGTCTCAATGGATTTGACTATTACAGACATTTCAGATGAGTAGAATCATGAATTATGTGATTTTGTTTTTTAAGATCTAGCTTCTTTTACTTTGCATAATGCTTTGAAGTTTCATCTATATCATGATATGTATCAAGATTCCTTTTCTTCTTATGACAATAATTTTCCATTGCATAGCTATACCATATTATTTTTATCCATCCATCTGTGGAGGGAATTATTTTGTTTGCATTTTTTTGGCTATTGTAATTAATGCTGCTGTAAACATTTGTGAGCAAGATTTGTGTGGGTGTGTTTTTAGTTCCCTTGGCTATGTAGCTAGAAGAGGCATTGTTGAGTCTTATAGAAATTCTATGTTTAACTCTTGGAAAAACTACAAATTCTTCTGCCAAGTGGCTACCCCATTCCCAAGTATTTAAGGTATAATATTTGATGATTAATTTCCTCTCAATTAATTGTAAAACAAAGGGAAACACATTGTTTGTACTAAAGATTTGCAGCTATTCATAAATACCTTGAGGGCCTTTGTGTCAGCTGTTGTGATGGATGCTACACAGATATATGAGAAAGCAGTGGGCATTTTTGGCATTTAGAAGTTGACATTTTTAGCTGGGTCTGATGGCTCACGCCTCTAATTTGAGCACTGAGGCAGGTTGAGACAGGATGACTGTAGATTTGAACCCAGCCTGGGCAACCTAGTAACTTAGCAAGACCCTGCCTCAAAATAAAAAAAAGGGCTGGGAATGAAGCTCAGAGAGAAGGCCAGGTGTAAAAGGAAGTATGAATGTTTATTTTCCTCTTCTACTACCTCTCTTTTGGCTGTCACTACTGAATAAAGTTTAGGGAGGACTCTTGATAAGACAGCAGCTGCGCTAATACCAGGAGGGTGAGAAGGAGTGCACTGGATAGGAAGCCAGGATTTACAGGACCAGAAACCCCCAAATCTGTGGGTGAGTTAGGTGAAGTCACTTGTCAACTAATTATATGACTGACAGTATCTGGTCTTTCCCATCATAGCCATAACTGAAACAGAAAAGGAAAAGTTTGCATCATTTATAGACTACATTTGTTTTCTATGTCAGAAATCCGGTGGCAACTTTCATTTTCACAGAATTGCCCTTCTAGTTTTGGTTCAGATCTAGGCAGTCATAAAATTTTGTGAGCTGTGGTACATTGTGTGCGTAATTGTATCCACAGATCTCTGGTTCAAAAGACAGGCTTCTAAGGATTTTGTTCTGTTGCAGCCTACTGAAAGACATGTTTCTTGAGCACAGGTGGATAGCACTTTCCCAGGTAGATTGTGGAAATTTACCAGCACTCGCCTTGTGCTCCTTGTCTTGTGTAGCTGGGTTCTGTTCTTTACCAGGAGGTCTCAGATTCATATACTGCCAATAGCTCTCTGGTAGTTTCACTTCTACATTGAAATCAGTGACAATTAAATTTCAGTTTGGAGCAAAAGCTTGTTTATCCCTGTGTAAAACAGCTGTGGAAGGTAGGCAAATGTATTTGTGGAAAGTAAAATAAGACTTCACTGCCCCATGCCGGAGATTTTTCCTTAGGAGCCTGTCAGGGTGGAAGTGAGTTAAGTACAGGATGTGAATGGGGCATCTTGGCCTGAAAAAGAGACCCAGTCACAGCAACTTGGAATTTATTGGTTTTGTTTAATAGTTTCTTTTCTGCCTACTATAGAAATAGTACCACATTTTTACGACTCTCTTCAATTCTGTTTGTCTGCTCCTACCCTGATTTTCCCCCAACTCAAATCCTTGTCTTCATCCTTCCAGGTCCATCTCAGTGCAGTCCCCTCCCTGCAGTCTCTCAAAATTGCACACATTTTACCTTTCTCTTTTCTGATAGATCGAGCGCCAGTAGAAAAAATGTAGTTTCTTTCTAATGGGTTGATGTGCCTGCCCATTAGACTGCAAGCTCTCCAAAGCAAAACTTGTTTCTTACATAGCTTTTGAATCTGTTTCAGGACAGTGTGCAGAGGAAGAAAGGGTTTGTGGAAAGGCTAGGCAGGCCGTGGCACTGGGGGAGTGTGGTCGACCTCCACACCTGCTGCTTCCTGACTAGGATTTCAAAACGTTCAGAACTGGTGCACACAAAGCTCGTCTTTGATATTAGGATAAGTTTCTGTGGATTTAAATTGTGTTGTAATCAGATGTAAGCCTCTGAAGGTTTCTTGGTTTTCTTTTTTCCTTCTCTCTGTCCTTTATAAAGAAGCTGTCTCTCTTTAATGCTGTTTGGGCACCTACAAATAAACAACCATGTCCAGTTTTGCTGTTTGCTCCTGAATTTCTTCTCCTAGATCACCTTTCCAGGTTGGAAGGGGAAGTTATAAGCAGGCAGGTGTCAGTTTTATTTATTCACAGCCCAATTATGGATGACCCGCATTATTTAAGCCTCAGTTACCACATTTATAAGATGGAAATAATAACATCTACCTCTTACAACTATTGTGAGAATCAAATGCCGGGACATATGTAGAACACCTATCATAGATTGTCACATGAAACAGCAACTAACCAATAATACTCCTCTCTCTAATTTCCTTTTGGTCTGAATGTTAAAGATTATTCATACTCAGTAAGCAAGAATGCCAGCCTTACTGCCTCTCACATTTAGAGGATGCTTGGCTATTGTTCCTTTTATATATCTCTACTATGTCTATCAAATGACCAATCAGTGGAGGCCAGGAGGATTGTAAATTGGAGCCCCCTGGGCAATTTAGTGACTTAGGTTGTCTCAGAATTAAAAAGGGGGTTGTACATGTATCTCAGTGTAAAGACCCCAGGTTTGATCCTTAGTATCTCCCTTAAAGTATATGCCTGAGTTAAGAAAAAACAAGGAAGATGATGTAGAAGGCTTCACCAAGGAGATAACTAAGCTTTTAAGACAACTTCAATTTTTAGAGCCTGTATTCTAAGCAAGTAAAAAGCCTTTGCTGTTCCTGTAGCCATTAATTGCATGGCAATAAATTATATAGGGCCAAACAGTTATAGCTACTGCTTTACTTTTTTGCAGATGGGAGATCAGGGGAACAAGAGGAAAGCGGGCCACTGGGAAACAGTCGGGCTGTGTGTACTTGCACTGAGACTTTTCCTGAACTAAGTCAACGGACAAGATGGAATTTTAAAAAGAAATGACTTCAGACTATGTTTTCAACAAGTTTTTTCCTTTGTGCCTCTGTGCGTGTGTGTGAGTGTGTGTGTGTGTTCTTTGGTATGTAGACATATCTTTAGTTAGTCATTGATTTAGGACTTGAATAAAATAAAGTCTGGGCCTTGTTTTTCTTTCCATTAGAGTATGTATCTTCCAGAGGAAGTAAAATGGAAAGAAGGGAACTTAAAAATATGTAATATATTTTCTTATCTGTAAAAGAAGAAAACAAAATAATGAAATTGTGCCACAGAGATTTTAATATTGGTACTGACCTGTCAGTTAAAGAAGGTAGTAACAGAGAATAAATAAACTCAAAAGGAAAAGGACCCTGAATACGTGGGATCCGCTGGGCCTGCAAAGGGAGTATGGCTGTCGCCCAAAGAGAGAGTGGTATGAAGTGCCCAGTGGACAGTGAGGTCCCAGCAGCTGGCTTTGCGCACCAGTCTGCTCTGGACGGCAATTTTTTCTCATGTAGTTTGGTGTGGCAGAGCCAGGCAGGAAGCAGATAGGAGAGAAAAGCCTGTGCTTTCCAGCTGGCATGCACATTGCCATCAGAGAAAGGCCTGGTGCCTCCAGGGGTGGGAGCTACCAGAGATGGTGTCTGGAGCCCTACCTGTACGGGGGATCAATAGCCAACCCAAGTCCTCAGGAGTCGCCCTACATTGTACCTACTCTCCCTGTGCAGAAAGAGAAGGGGAAAGAGGGAGCTAGTGTCCACTGAGAGGGTGCCATGTCCTCTGCCTTCTGATATCTCATGCGATCCTCATTGCAACCTGTGAGGTAGATTTAGTATATGAGTATGTAGTATACCAACAATAAATGACCACAACTGAGTGGGCTAAAGCAATAGAAATGTATCCTTTTACAATTCTGGAGGCTAGAAGTCCAAAGCTGAGGTGTTTACAAAATTGGTTGTCTTCAGAGGCTATCTCAGAGAGTCTCTTCCATGCCTCTCCCTCTAACTTCGGGTGGCTGCTTGCAACCTTGGGTGTGCCATGGCTAGTGGTGACATGTCTCCTGTCTCTGCCTCTGGCTTCACATGGTTCTACGCTTTGAATATTTGCCTCCTCAGAACTCATGCTGAAGTTGACAGTGTAATGTCTGGGAGATGGGGCCTGCAGGGGGTGAGAATGGAAGTGCTCTACCCTCCCATCCTAAATAAATAATGCCTTAATAAAAGGACTTAAGGGAAGGAGCCTCCTTTCTTGGCCCTTCTGCCTTTTGTGAAATGAGCACCACCCTTTTGTCCCTCTGGAGGATGTAGCATGGAAAGTGCCATAATGAAAGAAGCAAACTGTCTTAGCTGGTACCAAACATCCTGGCACCTAGGCAATTAAACTTCCCAGCATCCAAAACTGGGAGGCAGTGACTTTCTATTTTTTATAACTTTTCCAAGTCTCAGGTACTTTCTTATAGAGCACACAACAAATAAAGACATACAGACTTTTCCTTTAGTTCCAGGGGTTCAAATCTTCTTTCTTTTACCAACATTCGCTTACCATAAATCCAGGATGATTTCATTTTGAGATACTTAATTTAATTATGTCAACAAAGATCTTTTTTTCTCTCCAAGTAAAATTATATTCAGAGGTATGTAATTTAGCATAGGAATATCTTTTTCAGGACACTACAATAAGGTTCAATGTTGTTAAATAACTTCTAAAGAGGTTAGGAAACACCAGAGATAGAATTTGAACTCAGAGCAGTTTGTCTCTAAAGACTCTACTTGCTGGGTGTGCTGGCGCATGCCTGTAATTCCAGCACTTAGTAGGCTGAGGCAGGAGGATCACTGTGCTGCAAGTTTGAGATCTGCTTAGGGGTGCATAGTGAATTCAAGGCCAATCTGAGCTACACTGCAAGACCTTGTCTCAAAAACAAACAAAACAACACCCCCCTCCCAATCCAGATACGGACTCTACTGGCTCTTATGGGCACATGACCATGTTTGTGTGTGTTTGTTCACACACATACTGCACACACAGTATGACCATCTTCAAGAATATGGTCTGTAATAGTGATGGCTGGTTTTGTTTTTCTTCTTTCTATATGATTTACACCACTCTGGAACAAATTGAACTGTACTTATGTCACAAGTAATGTCATTGAATTCATGTTCCTTTGCTCTGTCACATATCTGATGGTCCCCTCCTTGGGTTTGGGGATAAGACTCATGAGTCTGGAGATAGACCTATTTGAAAAGTTTGGTCGAAGACCAACAAGTCCTTATACAGTGAACAAGGCTGAATCATACCATTTTCCTTTCTTTCCTTTGAATTTGGCAGCAGGGAAGTGGGATATGAACAGCCACCCTGTAATTACTTGCCCTATGTGTTGGGTTGTTTAGATACAGCCCAGCACTCCATCAGAACAGTTGTTTCTCAAGGTGGCCAGTCCCATGTATAGGTGGCCAGTGTAAGACAGAGCACACAGACTCCCGGGACCTAGTGGCTGAGGAGTGCATTGGGAAGTCACTTCATGACTTCTGGTCTTGCTTTCCTCTTTAGGTGAGGACATTTGACAGAGGTGATTTTACCTTGGTCTCTTTCTACTGATAGCATGTGCTTTCAAGGAGTCTCTTCTAGCCCCTTTAAACATGTACTTGAACATTTGTAGAAAAGTGTACGTTTTATAGTAGGTTGTAAATCTAATACACTTACAGGGAATATGTTAAAAATATTCAAGGATTGTATTCCAGTAGATAAATGGATGTGAATTGCTCAAAATGTTGAAGACTATATACTGAAATATAGCTTGATTCTTAGATATGAAAAATTTCCAGGAATTAGAAATGAAAGCATCATAGCAATGATACCTATAGAAGCTAGGGAGAATCTATATTTTAATAGGAAAACATGTTCCAGAGCTATGTAAAAAACCAATTATTGGCTCAATTCAAGGATACCTTTTCCTTTAGAATAACTGCTTTACTTAATTTACCTAGAGTAATAACTTCTCAACCTGCAGTTTCTTTTACATCTTTACTTTTCCATAAAACTCACTCTGGTAAGAATCTTGAACCTCCTATATAAGGATTTCCAATCATTCCTATGGAGGGTAAATTTAAAAAGAAACAACAGGAGAGAAGGAAGAGGAAACAGAGCTAAGTGATTTGTAGAGCAGGAGGGGAGAGCTGTGGGGGGCGAGAGCTGTGGGGGCCCAGAGGGGTGGGCAGGAAGAGCAGGAGGATTCCTGTGGGAAGAGGAAGGATGCACTTTTCTGGTTACGTTTCTGGCTTGGACTTGGGAATCAGTACTGAGTATCAGGCAGAGCAGCACTCAGGTTAGAGGGAGACCGGGAAGAGAGAAAAATGTCCTTTTGTAATGAAGTAAACCAAAGTGCATAAAATCTGGTTGAAGGGCTGGGGATTTAGCTCAGCGGCATAAGCACCTGCCTTGCAAGGATGCAGTTGTGAGTTTGATCCTCTGTACCAAAAAGAAAAAAAAATCTGGTTGAAATTGCGGGAAAGACAAGGCCTGGAAAAGTCCTAGAAAGAGAGAAAAGCAAAATTGTTATTCATTTAATTATTACAAGCTTAGTGTGGAGAGATTTTGATATTTTTTTTTTTTTTTTTGGTTTTGTGTATCACGTTTTCCCTCTCTTCTGTTTAGTAAAGGTAAATTTTTGTGTGTTTTCTTTAGAGATTACTCTGTTACTTTGGTCATTCTAACCTTTTTCCTTTAGAATCAAAGGGTTCTGAATATCCTTAAAGGGATATTTAAGTTGAAGACAGACTACTAGAAGTTTTTGTTTTTTCACTTTTACCTCAGTACTGGAGATTGAACTCAGTACCTTCTCACTGAGTTATATTGTAATCCTGTTTGTTCTCTTATTTTGAGATAGGATCTCACTAAGTCAAACAACATTCCAGACTGGGTTCTAACTTGTGGTCCTCCTGCCTCACCCTCCCAGACTGCTGGGCTAGCAGATTGTGCGAGTGCACGCAGGCTTGAGTTGTTTGTTTATTAGGTGTTTAGCTTCTGCTCAGTTTATATATGAAGTCAGAGCCCCAATCTGAGCCACAAACTAGAATGCCTGTTGTCTAATAGGTGTTCAGTAAAGTGGCAATTTGTCATATGCTACAAGCAAAACAAAACAAATAGAAATTTAATAGTGTTGACTATATATATATATATATGTGCACATATATACATACATACATACACATATAAATATATATAGTTCTGTATATGTTATTTCTTAGCTTTCTGGAACATGTACTGATTTTTTTCCATGTACTATTTTGTATAAGTGGAAGTATGTATATTTGACTGCACAGCAACTAACACTTACTGGGTGCTTACTAAGTGCCAGGCTCTGATTTATTATCATATTTAATTTTATAAACAACCCTATCTGGGCTCACTAGCTAGTAACCAGTTAAGTCACTCAAAATAGCCAAGCTATCTAGAAACTAAAAATGCTGGTTTTTAAAAACTGACTTTCCTATATTTGATGTTTAAACGGAATATCACTCTGGGAAGAAAAGGTAAAGATAATGATTAATGGGTATGTTGTAAAGTGTACTTATTTACATAGAGTATTATTTATAAGCAAGAATTATTTAAGAAGATGTCTTTTCTGCATTTTGTCCATTTGTTAAAATATAAAGCAGACATTTTATCATGGATGGGACTATACATCAATGTCCATCCTTATCTTGAATCATTTTAAAATTGAAATGAAGTTATATAATATTTTATATGAAGCAAGATTTTTCTTAGAGCAAACAGTAAATATCTGCTCACATTTACAAGTCAGCTGGACAAGGCACAGAATAATGATTCATTCAGTGACCACAGACGAGGACCAAACCTTGCAAGTTGGTTTTTTGTTACTTTCTCTACTTGATTTCCTCTCCTTTTCCTTTAAATATTAAAGAACATACCCATTGCATTTTTGTTTGTGGGTGGCTAAGAAGAGTCTCCTTTCAGAGCAGGTTGATGGAAAGTGCATACCCATTTTAGTATTCATAAGTAGTTATTTTCTCAAGTTGAGATGTAGTTGAAAATGACCCAAATTTCAGATGCTCTGTGTTGACTTTTTTTCCCCCTTTGGTACCAGGAGTTGAACTTATATCTCTTGCTTGCCAGGTAGGCACTGTGCCACTGAGCTATATCCCCAGCAACCCATGTTGACTTTTAACAAAGAGGAACCCCCAAGTGTGGTGCTGCCCAGTTTTCCATTATCGCAGATTCCAAGCGGCTGCCATTGTCAGTGGATCATTATGCGTTTTGCGTGTTTTGTTTGCTTTGGAGTGGCTTCAGTTTCCCAAAGACATAGTGGATTTGTAAAAAAAAAAAAAGAAAACAACAGATCATTAATGATATCCCCAAAACACTTATGTCTGAAATATTGGGTGGATGCAACAGTTAGGATATTTTTTTTTCTCCTGAGGGTTGTCTGTTCTTTAAAGGCATGGCTGTCCAGTTGCCACCGGATTGAATGCTTCTGCAGATTAGCCTCTCATTGTTTGAATGTTTTCATAGCATTGTTGTCATAAAGCATCTTCATACTTCGCAGCTGAGATCTTTACTTCTTGAATGAAAAAAAGAAATTCAGGGCTAATCATAACAATTAGCTAATATGTCAACAATTAGCACTTTCTATCAACCTGCTCTGAAAGGAGGCTCTTCTTATCCACTCACAGACAAAAATGCAATGATGTAGTTAAGAAAAGCACTGAAATTGGCTCCTGGAGTCCCCTGCTGTAGCCAGCTAAATCCCAAGGGCATTGTTTACCGTGATTATTCTGCCATTATGATGTTATTGCATAGGCAGAGAGGGGAACTGTATGCTCAAAATAAGTCTGCTCAGTTTTTTTTTCCCTAAAAGACAAAACAAAGCATTAAAAAGAAAACAATCCCTTTTTGGCTGCTTTTGGAAAAGTAGAACAAAAACTGCTGTGAAAGGTCAGCCAGTTACAGTACTTTAGTGTTTAACTGGTAAATGTTTTAAAAAAGAGTATATTTAATATTTTACCATTTGGAAAATTTTTAGTGTGTTTTCAGGTCCAGCACAACTCAATCAATGTAAGATTTCAGAGTTCTCTTGTGGGAATTTCTTTACAATGGATACATTATATTCTGTGGCCATCTATACCACTGCTTGGTCGGAATATGTTTTAACATCTTTTATATAATCCTTCTAGTAATACAAGAACATTTATACTGTACCTTTTATAAAGAACCACACAGTACTTTACACAAGCCCATATATCTATGTAAATACCATGGATTTGTCTTTAAAACAGACTTAAAACAACTTGTAAATCCCCAGTAGCATCTCAGAATTCTGAGGGTAGGAAAATTTTTAACTAAAATTGGGATTGCCTTTCAGGCAGCGTGGTGAGTCCTTGCAGGCTACCGTCAGCACATAAAGGATGCTGGGTCGGTAGAGGTGTGTGGGCCAGGCCAGGGCAGCCCAGCCAGTGCCAGGGCCTCTGTCAAGGAGGTGGGATGGTTTGAAGAGCAGTGCATGCTCAGAATGGCAGCCGGAGAAAGAGGAACTGAGCCGTCCCGTGCCCTCAAGACTTGGCAGGGTTGTTTGGAGGCCTGTGTTCTTCGTAGAGATGACATGGGAGCACATTTGCGCCATCTGCAGAGTTGGAAACAAAGGCAGGCTCTGGGCTCCTGTAGCAAGCTGAAGTCAGGGAATCAGCTTCAATTTAGGACTTCCCAAAGGACCACCAGAGCCAGAAGTGGGCTGTCCAGCTGGGGAAAGGTTATAACAACGGCTGTTTCTCTTGAGCACTTGCGGAAGCTGCTTACTGTCAAGATGTCATGCATATTTGACAGACAAGAGGTGAAGCAGAACTGTTTTTTTTCTTTGCTTAATTTCTACAAGAACAGTTCTCAATTTACCTCCCTACATTTCACAATCATTGAGTTCTAAAGTCTCATTCCCCAACTGTATGTGCATCAACATCCCCTAGGAGCTTGTAGAAATAGGTATTCTCAGGCCTCATCCCAGGATTACAAGTTAAAGCTAACATTTTAACATGATCCCCAGTGAATTTTAATGCACATTACAGTTTGTGGGCCACTCCTTTAAAAGGTGGCATAGCATGGTTTTGTTCACTTATTTTTTAATTCATGTGAGCTTACCAGAGGAAGATGGCACTCAGTTTAGTGATGGAGACAGACATGCATGAAGAGGCAAGAGAAGTGTTCAAGATTTGTCTCCAGGTAAGGTAGTGCATCCAGCGCTGCCTGAGGAGCTCCTACAGGCTTCACTGAGTTTAAATTTTAGTGCTGGGTATTTATAGGCGGTGCAAATATGTCTGAGAGAAAGGATGGGAGATCCAGAGAATTTAGCCAGGAAAGCAAAAATAGCTCATCAGAGGAAAATAGGGAGGCAGTTCTAGAATTCTCCCTTTTACATTCTTGTGACTTTCTGGTTTTCCTTTATTGCACTTACATAGTAGCAGTTGCATATTTGTGATTGTTGATTCAGTTGCAGTGGAGAGGGGCCAGTTAGGCAGGATCATGAAGGCTCTTCTATAACTGAAGGACATGGGTATTTATTTATTTATTTATTTTTGGTACCAGGAATCAAACTCAGAACTTGCACTTGCCAGGGAGCTGATTATGTTGTTGAGCTATATTTCTAGCCTTAGGGTCTTTATTTTGAGGGTTCCAAGGAGTTATTGCTATGTTTTATGTAGGCAAGTGATATAATCTAATATATAATTTTAAAATATGCTGGCTGCTGTGCAAAGAACAGAACTTGGATTTTGGGTTCTTCCAGTATCCAGGAGAGAATGATAGAGTTTTCTGGGTAATGGAAATCAAGAGAAGTAGAACAATTCACAACATATTTATGGTACAATAGTTTGGTATGTGTTTAATTATGGAGTCAGAGTGGGCGAAGAGTAAGCTTTCTGGTTAGTTCAGATGAGTGGATGGCAAATAAAGCATTTTGATGATAAATAAACTGCACGGAGACTAGCATGATGGGGACATGTTGAGTTTGGTGTTGGAAAGTAGCTATTTGCTAGGCAGTTAATATGGAGCTCAGAGATGCTAAAATACAATGTATGGGCAGAGAATTTATAGGAGTTCATCAAGGTTTAGGGGGAGTTTTAGAAGTTTATAGTCTGCAAAGAAGGTAAAGGAATCATAGATACTTAGCATCAAAAATACTTCAAGAACATACAGGCAAGTGAATCACAGATATCTGAAAAGAGCCTAGTGCAAGCAGAATTTAGATTGGTTTGAGTAAAGTTTCCTCACCAGATATGCTACGGGGCCTTGGATCAAGCAAGGTTGTTAAAATTCACCTGTTGGTGTCTTTGAACATCAGAGAGCTATACTGCTGTATTTCTGTCCTGGAAAAGTTCCATGTGTATATA
Source organism: Dolichotis patagonum (assembly GCA_004027295.1). Lineage (NCBI taxonomy): Eukaryota > Metazoa > Chordata > Mammalia > Rodentia > Caviidae > Dolichotis > Dolichotis patagonum. The sequence continues at coordinate 46,603 of PVJX010004463.1, read as the reverse complement.
AAGGAATAAATGAAGGACTTCATCAATACATCCTCAATTTCTGTGCTTTTATTAGCCTATCAAGTATTTCCTTTAGTGAAAATGCAAATTCTAAAATAAATTTCTAATGTACTGTACAATATTCGAGTTTTTTCTTTGTTATATGCACATTCACAGAACATATTTGTCCATTTCAAAAGTAGCAAAAGTCACTCTCCTCTGCTTATGAAATGTAGGAATTCTGTTCTCTTGCTTTGTTCAAAAAACTGTACAGTGTTCTTTTGTTGGGGTGATAAAAGAATTGACTGACGAAGAATTGATTGCTGAGGACTGAGCCCAGTACCTTGCATGCAATAATCAAGCACTTCTTCAGTGAGCTGTACCATAGCCCCTGTTTTTAATGTAGAACTTTTTCTACATTAAAAGAATGTAGAAAGAATACTAGACTCACCAACTATTTGGGTTGGAAGAAATTTGTTGCATTGTAGGTGAATGAGCTTAGCTTCAGACAGGGGTCATGATTTGTTAAAAGTTCCGTAACTAGATGACAGAAGGTTTTGATGCCAACTTTCTTGTATTATATTATAGTTGTGCTTTTGAGCATTTCAAAGATACTAAACATTACAATCTGTCTGTCTTGCAGTCAGAAGAGAGAATTTATAGTTACTTGTTCTAACTCAGTCATCAAACTAGAAGTGAATTCTATGTCTATGAAGAATTACTGTGATGTTTTAAGGGATTATTCAGTGAACTGGTGTTTTCATAGCATTGAGACAGTTTTGGGTTGTCATACCTTAAGTATACTTTGAGCCGCACTGGAAGGGTAAGTGAATAAATTAGGCAAGGATAGAATATACCAGGTAGAATAAATGAGAAATAAATCTGGCAATAGGAGATTTCTATCCAAAGTTTTCCTTGGCCAGAAGCAGTTACAAATATGTGATAGGACAGGGGAGTTACTGAACTTTAGTAGATATTTGTCCAGAACGGTGTTTTCTAGCATGTCATCCATCTGGGTGCTTTTAGCCAGGGCTGCTGTCTAGACCCCTGATCTCAAGCCTATTAAGTCAGAATTTCTAATGGTCAGTTTCTGGTATCATTATTCTTAAAAAGCTCCCTAGGTAATACAAATATGTAGCCATAGTAGAGAAAACATAGTTGTACATGCACAAAATTTGGGATGGTTGTTCTAGAATGATGAAACTGATATAAACAAGGTTGTGAGCAAACGTATACTTGAATCCCATTCTTATTAGTCCTGTCAACCAAATGTGGGCATCTTTGTACTTACTAAGTTTTCAATCTTTGGTTTTTTGGAGAGAGGATCTCACTGTGTAGTTCAGGCTGGTCTTCAACTCACTGTGTGGCCCAGGCTACTATCTTCTAGATCCTTTCTGTTTGGTGAATGTTAAAGTTGGAAAGAGCTGAGGCCGTGGAGCATAAGGATGGGCAAGAAAACCGCTTCTGAAATAGCAGTTGAAAGTAGCCAATTAAGTACCACAAAATTTGGTACTAACTGGGTGTGAATTTTTTGATTTGAAGTCATCCTGACACACGTGTGTGTGTGTGTGTGTGTGTGTGTGTGTGTATCCAGCACAGGGTATCTTAAGAACTGTGGCTCCACTCATGTTTTTGGCAGGAAGTCTCAGAAGTGGGTTTGTTCCAGAGTACAAAGTTCAACCTCCAGGTGTACTTGAGTACTTCAGGGTCTGATGAGGTTAAGTCCAAGAAGAGGGAATAAGTTTGTTAGCTACTCAGATTAAAAGTAGATGATAATCTTAAAGAGATAGCAAGAGTGAAAATAGATATATTTAGCGAACAACTCCAGACTTAACTATACCTTTTATGGATAGCTTCCCCAAAGAGTTAAAGACATTATCTCTCAGTGATACACAGATACCCATGTTAATTGCAGCACAACTCAGATAGCTAAATCTTGGAAGTGGCCTATATGCTCATTAACCGATGAACAGATAAAAAAAATGTGGTGTATATACACAGTGGAGTACTACTCAGCCATAAAGAAGGATGTAGGAAAAATGATGCTAAGTGTAATGAATCAGACACAGGTTAAATATTGCATGGTTTACCTTATGTGAGAAATCCAAAGCATAAATAATTTAAAGAGCAAAATAAAGGATAGATGACAAAACACAGGGAGGTAGAGTTCGTGGCAATCGAAGGCAATCTGGAGTTGGGGAGATGGGAGGGCAAGGAGAGGAGGGGAGATAAACGTGACTAAGGTGTGATAATGTGTACATATCAGTTCCCAAGGTGAATGTGATCATTGTGTATTATACAATACATACAATACATTATGTATTATAGAAAGAGAAGAGCCGGTTCTAGCAGCTTCTCATCTGAATTTCACTAGAGAGGGTTGGGATTTTTCCTATCTCAGGAAATTTCAGACAGAAAACCAGAACAAGAGAAGATGGGTGACTCTGAACACACATGCTATTAAATGAAGTAATAGTGAGAAGCCCAGAGCTGGCACATCGACAGCACTGTATTACTTATTGTTCTTACCTTCACATTAAGCTTTTGCCATGTACTAGTCTCAGTACTGGCCAGATACTATCTGTTAATTATCACAACAGATGTAAAAGAGCTATTATTATCATAGGATTCAGAGAGGTTAAGTGATTCAAAAGTCATGTGGCTGTACTGTGTAAAGTCTATTCATTCTCCATGGATTTATCCAATCAGCATTTATTGAGTATCTACAGCATACCAGAGGTAGGTCTACCTACCTCTATTGGGAGGTGGGGATAATGAATGACCAAGGCAGTTCCTCTACCCAATATATTATCATCCAGATGAGATGGGCTATAAATAAAGAAATTAACATATGTGTGATAGTGATTATTGAGTACAATAAAAATAAAGAAGAGAGAAGGAGCTGGTCTGACTGGACAAGGAGCTGTTTCATAGAAAGGTGGAAGACTGCCTTTATGGTTGTCCTTTGCTCTGGAATGATGTCAGATGGGATGGCCGTCATATAGACATTCGAGAGTAAGGACTGTCACTGCCTCTTTCTAGCAGTATTCTCTTTCAAATCTGCCTTGCTTGGAGATTTTCTTTTATTTCTTTTATTTAATATTTCTTTTATTTAATTTCTAGAATTAAATATAGAATTAGGGTGAAATCTTTTGAATAATGGTATGAATAATTACCAGAATAGATAGAAATCTTGGTGTCCCTAAGAGGGCGTGTCTGTTTTGGGTGGAAATGATAGGTTTTGATCCTGAAACCTTCCTGTATGTCTGGCTCCAAGAGTTGGAAAATGGCTCTTTGGGAGGTGCAGAGGTGGACATGGATTAAGGAACAGGTGACAGTGGCTGACACACTGCATGCAGGGGGAGGCAGGAAGATGAGTGGGGCTGGCCCAGGAGCCAGGTCACTTTATCTGTGGCTCCTCCAACTCCTGGAGTGTTATCTCTGGCTGTGTGTTCACAGATCTCCATTCCTGCATGAGTGAATCAGAAAAGGAGTGGGGACAATGAGATTCCATTCGAGGACCATAGAGGGAGGTTAACTATGTCACTTCCTGTCACACTTGATTTGCTGGCAGGTTAGGAGCAAAGAGGGTCAAGATTTATATCCCAGGTCTATTCCTCAGTTTCCTCATCTGTAAGATGTAGATGATAAGAACAGCAGTTGGCTGTTTCATTACTGAAAGAAAAAAGACAAGATTGGCCGAAGGACAGTGTGACACATATGCACATACTTCAGAGCAAAGGGATGCCACAGCTCATAATTACACAGGAGTGCAGGCATCAGCAGGACCTACCCTGAGAACACTGGGCACTTTGTGCAGAGATGATATTAGCTATCTCCACCAGCGCATATATAATTGACTTATTTTACAAGTTTTTTCACTTAAAATTATTATCAAGGAAGTTGACTTACGTTTTCAGGAATGAGTGGAAGGGATGATAACATTTATCCTATTTAAATTACATCTTAAACTACTGGGCCTCTTGGGAGAGTATGTAGATGAACCAAAGTGGAAGTACAAATCAGTAGCGGCCAGACATCCACAGTGCCTCGTGTCTCAGTGTATCTGGTGGGAAAAAAGTAGTCTCCCTTGGTTGATGGTTTGCATTAGACAGAAGTCTGCATGTTAGTCTCTAAAGGCAAACATTTCTCACATGTGGGCCTCTTTATTTGCCGCATCTCCACCTTTTAAAGTTTTCTTCAATATTGGCAAATTGATTCCTATCAGGGCTCATAAGCTCTACCATTTTGCCAAGTTACTCAGAAATGCTCTTAGACTCTAAAGAAAAATTAGCTTTGCTCTGGGACTCTGGGGGAGAGAAGCCTTCAGTAAGTAATAAATAACCTATCCAGGTTGGACAGGGAGGTGACCGCCTACAGTGTGAAGCACAGACACAATTCACAAACCTCTGTGAGCAACTTAACCTGCCAGCATTTTCTTTTTCTTTCTGGGAGAACTAATATGTTGTGGCAGATAAGGCAAATATGAGATGAATATGAACTCCAGGCCCCTAACAGCATAAGGAAATGTAAAAAAAAAATCAGAATTGGGTTGATAAGAGGGAAAAATCATAGCCAACTGTAAAAATACATACACCTTACATGTTCCCCTCCAAATAGACTCATGCATTTCAGCAAATGGTAAATAATGCTTAAAATGGCAGAAGCTAGAATTGGGAAAATAAGAACCAGGTGTTGGAAAGAGGGAAAATCAAAAAGAGCGTACATTTTCCGTCAACAATCCCTACCATAAATCGTAGCAATGCCACTATCACGACCTGGAGCCCGCAGGGAAGAGACAGTTGTAAAAATGATAGATCAGAATCACTACGCACCGGGTCTTGATAAAACAAAGAAAGTTGATTTCGAGGTCTGATATATACCTGTAATCACAAAGAAAGAGGGCCTGATCATGGAAGGGCCAAATATGTGAAGAAATGAAAAGTTCAAAATCTGGTGGCTGCTTAATATTCGAACTGAGCAAACATGGGATAATACAGTGGAAATTGATGACTTGGTGTAATCTGGCTGCAGCAAAATAGAGATATATTACAAATTTCTTCCCAAGAACAGAACCATATATATGCCAAGGTCTGTTTATCACATTTTTATGTATTCTTCATATCTGAAAACAAAAGAGAATATACTGTCTATACCGCTTTCATAAAATAGGGTTAACGTGTTTCCTGGGTGTCTGTTGTTCTCTTCAAAAACAAAGCCCACCACCCTTTAAGAAAAATGTTTATCTATAAAAATGAGCTATTGTCAGTGCATTTCTTAAATGATTTCCCTAATCACACTTCCCAAAGACTCAGATTTTGTGCATTTGTGTGAGTTTTTGGGGTGGAGGTGGGGAAAATGGAGGAAATGGGGTGTCTCTGGGTTCCTGCAATGCAGAAATTACACGGGAGCTGCTGGAAAATTGCTTGAGTGCGTCAGTCATACTCTGATACAGGGTTTCACCGAAAGACTGATCTAGCTGCTCCCACAGACTTTCAGGGACTATTTATTTATTTATTTTTAATTTTATTTAAAGAGAAAAAAAAAAAAACCAGACAACCAGACAAACAGAAAAATGGTAGCAACAATACAGAAAAAAATAAAAGAGCCAAAAACAAACAAACACAGACCAAAAAAAAAAAACCTCAAACAACAACAATAACAAAATAAAAACAAAAACACTAGGAAATCGCCACTTGATACGTTACATACTCTTATCATTGGAAATAGTTGTTCAAGTTACAAAATTAAAGCATACAAAGTAGACATTCAAACAATGAGACTGTTAACAGTTCTGCTCAACCATCTAACAAAAACAGTAGTATAAGTCATCTATCTTACACACTTAAACATACGTGCAATTATTCAGGGACTATTTATAAGGCATCAAATTTTCAGGAGTGGAGAATGGAGATTCTTTTTTTTTTTTTTTGGTTCCAGGGATCGAACTCACGACCTCGCATTTGCCTGGCAGGCACTTAAGCCACTGACCTAAATCCCCGGCCCGAGAATGGAGATTCTTGTGTAGAGGTTTCAGAAGGTCTTAATTATGATGATTTTTAGCCAAGTTGGTTATCTTGTATGGAATCTTCTTTCCCTGCTATAGCCATGACACTGAGTATATGAAGGAAGCAAGATTATGGCTCCTTTGCCTTCTGTTTTTCTAGCTGCCTTTTTTGTGAGTCATTAGTTGACAACTAGTAGCTTAGCATAGCTATGCTGGGAAGTGTAGGCCAGACTTTCTCTCAGTATCTTGAGAGAACCTCTCTCAACACCTTGATCTGGCTCCAGAACTGTGTTTTTTTCCAGGTTAGATCCTTAGACTAGCAGCATCAACCTCCATGACGAAACTTATTTGAAAAGAGGATTCTCAGGTTCCATAGACTTACGGGGACGGGCAGCTCAGCAAGCTGTGTGTGTTTGTTTATGGTGGTGGAGGATGAGTGCAGGGCCTTGTTTATCATGAGATGGGTCTCACTAAGTCAATAAGCTGCCCAAGCTGGGTTTGAACTCATGATCCTCCTGTTTTCGTCTCCCAAAGAGCTGGCATTACAAGAATGTGCTCTTGTACTTGGCTTGCGAGCTGTGCTTTGACAAGTGCTCATGCAGCTAAAGTTTGATGATGCTGGTCTAGCACAGGTGGGGTAAGAATTATTTAGGACTTCTAGGAGATTCTTAAGTGAGTCTTAGGATGTTTATTGCTGTGCGGTAACACCTGAGTTTAGAGGTGGTGGTCGTCTTTTGGTACTAAAAAATAATCAGACCCAGAATTTCAGAAACTTGGCTAAGAGCATGCAGTCAAGTGGGAAATCCAGGATTCTGAGCTCAAATCCTGTGTCTCCAAATGTGGTTCCAATTGGTACAAGAAGGAGCCCGACTAGTTTTTCAGTGTTTCTAGAATGAATGGCCCCTTCTTAAAAGCAGACTTCTAGCTCTATTATAAATTTCTATTCATTAGGCTGCATTGTATTCAGGATTCAGTTTCATATGAATCTAAAGTTGTAGTCTATGTGGAAGGATTGGATCTGTAAATATTCGTTAGGTCTCCTGATGAAGGTCAGAGTAGGCAGAACATGAGAAGTGGCAGATGTGGAGCAGTAGAGGGGACTTGCGCTGTGAGTTAGGAGTCTAAGTTCAAGTCTTTGTACTTTAGGGACTTTGTGGCTAAGCCATCTCATTTCTCTAAGCTCAATATTTTTCTATCTGTAAAATGAAAATGTTTTATCTTTTTTGCACCAACAAATGTATTCATTTAGGATTAAGTCTTTGGCCATTTTTATATGCAAGATTTAAACTTACTTTGTTGTTGTTGCTATTATTATTATTATTATTGTCTTTTTGAGACAGGATCTCACTATGCAGTTTAAGCTGGCCTCGAGCTCACGTTGTAGCGCAGGCTGATCTCAAACTTAAAACAGTCCTCTTGCCTCAGCCTCCTGAGTGCTGGGATTATAGGCGTGCACCCCAGGCCTGACTGTTTTTTTCTTTTAAAGAGAAAAAAAATAAAAACAATGATACAGAATTTAATAACAATGTAATAGGAAATTAACACTGGTTAATATATTGCATATTGTTATCTTCAAAGATTACAAGATATAGGCATGTAAAACTGATCAAACAATATAAGTACAAATGGTTCTCTTCAATGAACTAAAAGAAATTAGTATAATCTTAGCTATCTTGTGTGTGTGTGTGTGTGTGTGTGTGTATGTGTGTATGTATATATATATATATATATCTAGCTCTGTGCCTGGTCCTAAATAGTGACCATGAAATGGTTTCATTTAAGAAATATATATATATTTCCCTTCCTTCTTTTCCCCTTTAAGAATGTTTTGTTTTTTGTATGACGTTATGGTGATGTTATGATGAAAGAAAGTGAGTAAAATGTCTTAAAACTCCAGAATATCCTTTCAATTCAGGGCCTTACTATTGATCATATAATGAGGAGCCAGGAATTGCATGCAGGAGTTGTTATTCACTATCTTCACAGTCACGAGTACTCTCTCTCTGCTCTGATTCGTTTCTGCCAGGGCAGTCTGTTTCATGGGACAGTCATTTAAGTGCATCTTTGGCAGATAAATTAATTATATTCAGGTACAGTGCCAACTGTGATAAATAATGATGGTGACACTGGGATAGGTTTAGGATTATGTGTGACTGGGGAGATGGAAGCTGCTAAAAGCTGTTGGGTTTGCTTGCAGTGATGGTGGGTGGATAACTTGTGTCAGACGGGGAACATCCCACTCCACAAAGTGACTGTTGATATTGGATAGGATTCACAGTAGAAAATGAGAGCTAAGGCCTGGGGATCTGAAGTGTTCACAGCTAGGTGACATTTAGGCATGGCAACTTACAGGGGAGTCTCCACACTGGGGTAATTCTACGTTTTTTGTCCATATAGGCAAACCATGATTTTCTGAATTTGAAATCATCTTTTTAAATATATAAACTCCACCAAAAATGTATGTACATTTTAACAGTTTGCCACACTAATAAATGTCTGGAAGCTAATGGCCATCACTTTGAGCATCTTTTGTAATTGTAGAGGCCAAGGATAACTTGAATTACTCTGATGATGTCTCAATAAATTTAGTATTAAAATATTTACATAAGTTCTTCTTTTCATGATATTTACATTTTTGGGTAGACTCTATATTTACCTGAATTTTCAATAAATTATGAATAATATATAAAGTACTGAGACAGGGGTTACATACATTATACTGTTTAACCTTTGGAATTATCCTGGCATTTAGGTGTTACAGAGCAATTGTCCCTTGTCTCAAGTGCTTGAGATCAGAAGTGTTTTGGAGTTTGAAACATTTGCATGTAAGTAATGAGATATGTTGCGGATGAGACCCAAGTCTTAACAATTCATTTATGTTCTGTCTACACTTTTTCATGCAGCCTGAGACTAATTTTATACAATATTTTAAACAATTTTGTGCCCAAAACAAAGTTTTGCAGTGTGGAATTTTCATGTCAGTGCTCAGAGGGTTTTGGATTTTGGAGCATTTGGATTTTAGATTGTGTTTGAGATATTCTCATTTTGCAGAGGAAGAACTAAGGCTTCAAGAGGCGAACAGTTGGCCAAGTCAGTAAATGGCAGAGCTGGGATTGGAACACTAGGCTATCTGAGCTCTCTTCCACTTTCCTTGACCCTTGCTGTGCCCCCCCCCCCCCACGGCCCTAGGACCAGACGCTGGCACAGCTCTGAGTGTGATTCTTGCTTTTTAAAGCTGTCCAGGACCCCATTAGCAGGGCTTCACAGTGGCTTAGAGGTTGACCAGCTCTATCAATCCACTTCCCATCCCCACAAATCTGTGTTTCATCCATAGTGAATATTTTTTCACTCCTCAAATGTATTATGGCCCTTTGTGACACTGGCTAGGTGCTTTTCGCTAAGTGTGACCTAAGATCTACCTACCTGTTAAAAGATGTAAACTCTGTGTCCCAAATTTAGAACAACAGAACCAGAATCTTGGAGCAAGGCCCTGGAATTTGCGCTGTTATGACACATCCACAATGAATAGGAGAGGTTGAGAGCACTGATCAGTCTTTGTGCATGCTATGTTCTCTTCTTAGGACATTTCTAACTTTGTGGCTCACTGCCTTTTCTACTGTCTGAACACATTTAGGTGCTAACTTAGATGTCACCTCCTTTGTGAAATTTTCTCCATCCCAACAGAGTTAGCAATCTTCACTTTTGTCCTTCCTATTGTTTTGTTTCTGCCTGTTATAATCCCTATCATTTTGTTTTGTCCTTCTCTCTACCTTGAATTCATTGAGGGCAAGGACTATGTGTTCTCTCCAGGGTCCAGCTCTGTGCCTGGTCCTAAATAGTGACCATGAAATGGTTTCATTTAAGAAGATGAAGATAATGTAGGGGCAGTCTTATCCTGGGTAGTGACTAAGTACAAAGACAGGGTTCGACCCGTAACTTGCTTTAGGGTGTGAATCTGGGCTGCATTCTGAGGTGGAAGGTTGGCCCTTGCTTACTAACACCAAAGGAAAGGTTGACAAATCAGGTGCAGCTAACGACTCACATGGTCTTCTCAAATTTCTCATCACTTATACATATAAGTAGTGCTTATTCTTACAATCAATTTTCAGATGCTGGGAGGGGGAAGAATTACACTCCTCACTGCTTTGGCTTCTTTGTATTGGGCTCGCAGCAGTAAAGCTTTGAGATTCACCTGTGGGAAGCCTTGGCAGTTGTTAACAATTTAGTAGGGAAGGTTACATCAAATGTGGAAATACTACCAAGCCTTTTTTGTGCATACAGTTTGTGGTGAAGCAGGGGAAGTTTCCTCAGTCAAATTTTAGAGAGAAGATCAGAAGTGTGATTGTCCTGCTGGTGTTCATGCCTCAAAGCCTTTTAAGAAAGATCTGAGTTTTAACCAAGGCTGTGCAGCTGTGTAGAGCCAGAAAGGAGCACTGATGTGAGAGTCCTTAATGGACTGTGAGCTTGTTAGACCTTGTGGCTTTCATTCTTTAGCAGCTCAGTCCTTTGACTGAGGCTAGGAGAGCCTGCAGCTGAAATGGAGCCTGGATTGGGGAAATGTCAACTGGTTTTTAAAAAAACAGCCTTACTGTTAATTTTTACTTAGCCACATCATTTCCAGAACCTTCTCTCTTTTTGTTATATTTGCCACATTATAAATTCTCCTTAAGCAGTTCAGATGGGAAAAAAATATAAGGTTTGGGTTTCTTAAAAAAGTGTTTTTGCTTATTAAACAACCATTAAAAAAGAGGGTATTAAAGGTTATTTGTTGTTTCAGTCAAGTTTCAACAACAAATGTTAGTGGTACCGGTGAAAGCCAGAGCATTCTCATTCCTGGATAATTTGTTTCTGCCCTTGTTTGCCTGCATATGTTTTAAGAGTTTCCAGAGTGGTTGTTTCTATTTAAGGCACATCATCTGTGGAATTCTGAAATACAAGTCAGTTCTTTGAAATTTTTGATAAAGCTCACTTCTTAATAACAGGAGAGTTTCACATGCCTTCGTAGCCACTTGACCATCTGTAAATAAATGAAGTTCAATGAGGAAAATAGCATAAGGAAGCTGTTTCACTTACTATTTCCATTTTGTTCACTCACATCATCAGATTTCAAGATGACAAATATGGAAAGAGTGTGAGAACACTTTCTTTTTAAAAAAATATATTATATTTTGAAAGTTGGATCTGAGTTCAAACACTTAATTTAAAGGAGACTTATGATTCAAATGTGAGTTATTTATTGTCTTTGTGATTTTCCAGAATTTAAATTTATGTTGGGATAAAGCAAATTCAAGGCTATATTTGAACAACAGTGGAGCACATTCTTCTCTTTGATTTACTTGTTCTTCAAGTAGAGTCTCTCATGTTCTATGTTTGAGGCTGTGGCACTAGTCCTGAGTGGACATGCATATGAAAATCTCAGATTATTAATGCATCCCTGTGTCTTCTCTTGGTTGTATGTTTGATCACTGGGTCACATTTATACCACCTGAAGAGGAAGTGATTCTGATTTACAGCTCAAAATGTGCCTAAGCCAAATGGTGAACATTTCATTATTTCAGTTTTATGAGTCATGTCTGAAGGGGTTTGGTTCAGAAAATAGACCTCTGCGCAAAAGAAGAAAGCCTGTTCTCATTAGGCAATAGGTACCGAGTCAGCAAATCATGGTATCTATGGCCCAAAACATCAAGGAAACTCTTTGTTGCAGCCATGGCAAAATCATCCCACCCTACTGGTGTGCACACACCTAAATATGCCCAGCAAGCGTTCCTAGACAGACAGACAGACAGACAGACCTGTCAGCACAGTCCTCAAGAAGAGGGGCTCATCCACAGTGGTAGGGCAGGGTTGTGACTCCAGGCCCTGTCCTTCCCTCATCTTTTCTTCCTCACATGTCTTTCCCCAGTGCCAATAGCAACACAGATTACAAAGGAAGTGAGAGGGGCCTGGAAAATGTGAGTGTGTGCGTGAGTCTGTGTGTGCGTCTTTGCCTACTGTCAGGCTTGCAGAGTTTTTATTCAACCTCTGGCACAGTGCAGCCTCTGTAGAAAAGATATTAGGAACAAAAAACAAACTTGAAGATTCAGGAGCAGGCAGCCAGAATTATTAAGAAAAACATTCAGACGATGCCATTAAAAACATATGGGGATTCTATAAGGTCCTGAAAAGAAAATGTTTAATTATGCACCGTATGCAAAAGCCATCACGTTTAGATTAATACTGAAGACTGAAGCTGCGTGGGGCTTAAGTAGTCCGCAGCGATGCATCAATCTCTTTACTCCTTTAAAAATAATGTTTTGTTTTTGCTGATGACGAATACCTTTCAAACTGAAGATCATGCTGCTGTAGTGATACATAGAGTTCAATGAAGTTTCCAAATTAACTTTTCATGATCTTCCTTTTTCTTTTCTCCCCCGCCGATCCCCTCTCTTCCCAGCATGCCCCTCTCCCTCTTCAGCACACAGAAGTTGCCTGTCCTGGTGACCATTCTGGGAGCTTGGTCATTCTTCAAAACACTCTGTCTTGAGATTTCTTGTTTTAAGACACTAATGATATGTCGCTTACATTTTAAGTGTTATTGGTTGCAGTGATTTTGGTTTCCATTCTCAATAGCTCAAATCAGATGCCTGAAGAATTATAGAGCTCTTGTCACTTTTTAACAAACAGGGAAACTATTTTCTCTCATCTCAATCGGGTGTATTTTAGGATCACTGTCATTTTTCTCAGGTCTTTGCAAATGTCGAGTCATGATTTTATTATTTTACGTTATTTTTATTTTTGAGACAGAGTCTCACCTTGCAGTTCAGACCAGCCTTGAACTATGTAGCCTGGGGTGGTCTCTATCTGATCCTCCTGCCTGAGCCTGCCAAGTGCTGGGATTCCAACAGCACCACGCTGGGCAATCGTGATTTTATATAGTCTGTTTATATGGGAGGGGTGACACAAAAAGAAAAAAAAGGTTAGTAGAGAACAGGGCTTCTCTGCAAGTATAGTGGATCCGCTCTGATGAAATATAAGCCAAGATTTCAAAAAATAATCAGTTTATTTTACTGCACTCACTTCAAGCTTAAATATTGGAAAGGTAGACATGTCTTGTCAGAATTTAAAACATACTGTACACATGCAAAAAAGAAGAGAATAAAACAAATCATATAACAATGAGAAAAGTGGTAAAAGGAGGTTATATTTTTATTTGAAAATCTTTACTCATCTTAAGAAAGTCAGAATATGTTCTGCTGGTGGTATTTCACTTTAGGGAGTTTTACGGACTTAGGCACTTGGGATTTTGATCCTCATTTATTGGACCAGGCCTCTCTAAGTAAACATGTGGCTTAAGAATCAGTAGACAGATTTGTTACTCACACTTGAATGTGTCAAAACGTTTTCTTAAGTGTCAGTCCGGCTTACTGCAATAAAAATATAAAACTCCTCCTACCCCCTTCTTGTCTGTCATTTTTTATATTACATATGTGATTGAAAATTACAAATGACCAAGGCCTGCAATTATTTTTAATAAGATGGCAGGCTCTAGGAACCTGACTGGCTTACTCAAATGCCTGTCTGGAATCAGATTCACCCACTGCCCAGTATTAAAGTTTGTAGATTCAGGGATTTTAATCATGCAAGGGTGATTTCAAATCCAACCTAATTCTTGCTTGTGGAATCCTAAATCAACCATTGTTTCAGTGTTTTCTTCTAGTGTATTTGTTTTTGTGTGAGAAAACTTTGCTGCTATTGGTTAGCAGCCAGCTACTTTTTACAAAGAGCCACCTGTTTTTGAGTTTACACAGGATATGTTGGATTTATGTTATACAATAGGGTCAATTTAATTATGCTTTTCCTTAAGTACAATGCTACCTGGAATTACTTCACTACCTGATACATGCTCAATTTTTGGAGACAAAACAAAACACAACAAAGACACTAGCCCTGACTTAAGTTAGCTTAAGGTGTCTCATTACCTCAATTTCTTCCAATATGCATTAAAGGCTATATACTTTCAGTATGAAAAAGTGGCTCTTATGAACTCCCCACAGTCCTTGTTATTTATAATGTTTCAAAGCATTAGAATTACTACAAAAGATTTACTCATATAGAGAGCATGTAAAATTTAAAATCAATAAAGAATATAAATTTTGCTTGTCTCCTTGAATTGATTCCTTACTCTGATAGCTCAATACTGTAATACTATATACTTTTTTTTGGTTCCAGTGTCATTAACCGATAATCGTCTCTGGACTTTCTTCCTACCGCCTGGGGACAGTTTGGAATTTCTGACAGTATTCTTCACAGACAGTTGTCACAGACAATTGTTACTCCTCATACAGCTTGTAAAAATGAACAGGCAGAGGAGAATTATCAGTTTGTTTCTGTGGTATTAAAAACTCAAATTTTTTCTTTTGATGTAAATATAGCTAATCACTTGATTTTGTGGGGGAGTGGACAAGGATTTGGACTTAGAATGTCTTAGCAGTCTTAGATTAACCTCAGATATGTCTTTTAAAACAAGGAATATTTGGTTCAATTTTCTATAATTTTCTACTACGAGTGTTTCAAGCCATAACTTTGCTTGGAGTTAGAAAAAAGGCATATACTGAGACCACTAATGTTGGGAAGGTGAACATTTTACCATCATTATCCCAAAATGTATTTGCATGGGGAGAGTGTATCTCATTACAGATCTTCTAGTGTTTCACAGAGTGAAACAAAGTCTTCCTTAATAGATTAGGAAATAAAGATGACTCAGATTTTAAGTATGGAAGGTGGTGAACAATTATTCTACTACTTGTCCCTAAATGTACCAGAGTTTGCTAAAATCAAGGTGGTATTCAGGACCCACAGCTAAAAGCAGCAAGCTTACCTTGGTTTCTAGAAATGCAGTGCAAAATGTCAAATCCAAACATGTTGGTGAAATCTAAACTTGCTTTCATTTCTTAATGGCCACTCTCAGCCTGTGAAGAACACAGGCAGATGATTGCTTGCTTAGGCATAAAACCAGAAGAGTGTTTGTGTTTGCACCAGGTATTTTTTGCTTGCTAAATCAAGGCTTTCTAGCCAATCTCTTAAATTCTTCCTTCTCTTAACATTTGTTTAGTTTAGTGATTGACAGAGCCCCCCACAAAATGCCAGAGGATCTTGATTTGAATCCCAGCTCTTTTACTTTGCTTTGTAACCTTGTGCACCTCTTTAACACAGAATCTATGCTTGCAAAGTGGGGATTAAGGACTTTGGTCCTACCACACAGAAAAATTGCAAAGTAAGCTCTGTGCAGGCTGCGGAAACCCTACACACATTAAAAAAGTTCAGGTTTCGAATTTCCATATTCTCTTCTATCTGAGCTAATATTTAACTTCAGGAGATAAATTCCTCATTGATAGCTTGATAGCTTTTGGGATAAGGTAAGCTAGATAAAATATAGACTGAACAGTTAAATGAATTTCAAATAAATTTTATATAATTATATATGTATATATGAATACATTAAATACGTAACAACATGGTTGTACTGTAGTATTATAATAATATAGTACTATATTGATAAATAACTAATTATATATAATTAGTGTTTAGTGTACATATGGTCCATGCAGTATCTAGGACACAATTGTAAAAAAATCACTGATTTATCTGAGAATTAAATGTAACTGGGGGTTTAGTATTTTTATTTGCTAATCTGGAAACCCTCTTTATGGCTGGATTTTTTTCTGTTTTTTTTACATTACATAGATAACAAATGGCCTAGAGAAATTTGGAGGTGGGTATGAGGAGTCTCCTCATGCTTCGTGGTCAGTACCTGAGTACTGAGCCCTGAGTGGGAGAGACGAGCATGAGTGCTTCCAGATGCTAGGACCTGATGTATAAAAGCGCAGAGTCAGCCTGGCTCCTCTCTCTCTCTGCGAAGGGCTGAGGGGAAAAGTGATGTGCTTGGGTGAGTTCCTTTGGAATGCCCACATTCCGTGAGAGGCACAGATGCTTCAGAGGAGGATCCCTCCTCCTTTCCAGAAGAAGCAGCAGAGAAATCTTGAGAAAGTGCTTAAAGGAACACACCTT
The DNA here is from genome assembly GCA_004027295.1 of Dolichotis patagonum. Lineage (NCBI taxonomy): Eukaryota > Metazoa > Chordata > Mammalia > Rodentia > Caviidae > Dolichotis > Dolichotis patagonum. The sequence continues at coordinate 30,570 of PVJX010004463.1, read as the reverse complement.
CCCTTAGAAGGCCTAGAGCTGAGGACAGAGGTGCTACCTACTGAAGACCTGTCACTGTCCTTTCCCTAAAGTACTCAGGGGTCTGTATGGTCCCTGCTGGTGTGTGCCTGGGTCTGTCTGAGAGAACAAGTTGCTTCTTTTTTTTGGTATTGGGAATTTAACTCAGGACCTTGCTAGGCAGGAGCTGTGCCACTGGGCTATGTCTCTGGCCCACAAATTGCTTTTGGGTGACTTTCTGCTTAGTACATTTATCATCAAATTTTGTTTGATGAGAAAAGAGCTCAGCTAGGTTGACCATAATTTTTAAAAAGTGATGACCGTTAAAAATTATAAAGTGACATCATACTTGTTTCCTCCTATCTGTTATGTTGGTAAAGTCTTAAAAACATCAATAATCAGTGTTCTCACCTTTTGTTTTAAATGCTGGCTCTTATACTAAGCACCGGGACCTTTACAGGTTTGTAAGCATGTGGGAAATTTGTATATACTAATTACTAAGAACGTTTACTATTTCAGGATACTACTTCCAAAATCTGATCAAATGCTAGGTAGTTGTCTTGGCCTACATATCAGAATATTATATTACCTAAGCTTTCTTTTCTTTTTTCTTCTGCCATAATGGTTTATGCTAGCCATATCTATACCATTTACTCAGATCACACTTTTTTCTTTTACATTTCCATCTGCATGATGACATATAATCTTTGTGGATGTCTAGGACTAAAATATCTGGGTTAGTACAAGAGCTGAGAGCATCGGGTCGTGGCTGAGCAGATGTTAGACATACCTGCTTTACTTTCCTGGGGTCACTTATCACACATTGGCTCTTAAGAGGCTGAATCTACTGTGCTTTGGTGCTGGGGTTTGGGCCTTCAGCCATGTCAAATGGGTTCCCATTCTATCATGTTATCAACAATAGAACCTGCACAGAAAGCATTCTCTTGGACTCTGTGCACCTCTCACAGGGCAGTGAAGGATTCTGGGTTTGACTGACTATGGCAAGTGGTTTCCCCTTGAAGTTTGCCCTTTGGTTTGTGAAGAAAGGGAGCTAGAGCTTCTTAAGTTCAGAGATGGTGATCTCACTCATTTTTGCACAATATGCATTTAGCAAATAATTTTGAGCTATTTTGCCACAGGAAGCGTAAAAACAAAGCTATCTGATTAAATAAGGCTTTAATTGTAGTTTCTATTTGGCTTCACAAGGAAGTCTTGGAACCTTTGCTTTTTTTTTTTTTTGCCTTTGTTTTTTAAGTCAAGTGGTGTTTCTCAAACTTTACTGTATGCCAGAATTCCTGGGGTTCTTCCTGGGTCTCTCTGACAGAATTTCTATTCCAAGGTTTGGATAAGGCACAGGAAGATGCATGTCTAACAAACTTACATGGACCACACAACTTAGAACACTACACTGTCACACATCTAAAGACCCTAAGGGTCTGCAGATACATAAGAACATTTTAGAAGACCAACTTTTTTTTTGTATTTTATTTCATTTATTAATATGTATTAATTATATATATATATTATGGTGTTTAGTGTGATATTTTCATGCATACAATACATGCTAGTCAAATGCAGCCTTGCTTTGCCCTCCCCCAATCCCTTTCCCAATTTCTAGTAATCATTGGTATCCATTCAGTTTGACATTTTTAAACTTCTGCATGTGAGAGAAAACATGCAGTCCTCATCTGCCTATGCCTGCTTTATTTTACTTAATATGATGTCCTCTAGTTCTATTGATTTTGCTGCAAATGACAAGATTTCATCCTTCTTTACGGTTGAATAATAATCCATTGCATTATACCACAATTTTTTAAAAATTTTATTTTAAAAGGGGATAAAATTAAACACAACAAAACAGAATGGGACCTAAGAAAGCATAAATTTCAAAGCTAGACAACCAGAGATCTTCACTATCTGTCATATTGTCTCATTTTCTTCCAAATGGTTGTCCATATCTTTGCATATGGGGAGCTCATACTAAATAACATAGCCAATCTTTTCAAAAGATGTGTAGTTAACTGGCTCCCATTTGCTAAGGGAGGGGGATGGGATGGGGGACAGAATGACATGAGATGTTTGATTCTCAGCCAGCACTCCAGCAGGCTCACAGCCACTCCCCAGAGAGGGGAGGAGCTCCTTGTTCTCCCAGCACCCTGAGTTAACCGCATGGTGCAGGTCCCGAGGCGCCAGGGTCTCTCTCCTGCAGGCCTCCGAAAGTCTGCCACTCTTACCTACTTTCTGATGAATTGACCAGTACATTTCTAAAGTTCTGAAATGGCCAACAGACCACAGAAAGAATTCTCTTTAGGCTCCTGTTTGAAACCAGCAGCTACAGTGATCTGCTGGCCTTGCTTCAGGGCCACCATACCACAATTTTTATATGAACTGGAATTTACAGATTGCTTTTCCAATGGAAAAGTCAAGATCTGTCTAGTTTTCTTATCATTTTAAACAATATTTCTCATTTTATCTCCTCTCGGTGTTAGAAATGAACACCAAAAATTAGAGGCAGCTCTTCCTCTAGGATGAAAGATGATCTTGTCCAAATCATACTGAGCATTTGTTGATCACTTTAAAAAGGGACAGGATATAAAAATAATCAAGACTCACTCTGAGCTTGAGAAGTTCTAAGTGCAGAAGTAGGGAGCAGGGAGAATTTACAAGTCATGAATGAAGAGGTAGGGAGGGCTGTTTGTTTTGATCCTTTGGCTCCAGGACTTTGTGACCCACTTAACCTTTCCCACCACGGTGGGCCCAGCTATCTCTGTCTCATCCTACCAGTTCCAGCTTTCTTTTTCAGGCTTGACCCCCTATGCACCTGAGGATTTTCGTAGTACTAATACTGATCAATATTGTCCTCACAATTATTAAGCTTCATCTTTGCAGAGCGCTGTGTACATGGTTTAATTTCTCAGCAATCCAAAAGGTTTGGTGATTTTTGTCTGCTAAACATGTCAGTAAACTGAAGCTCTGAGTGATTCACTGACTTGGTCAGAGCCATGCAGTGGGCGTGGAGGTAGAGGGAAGGTAGAGATGGATTAAAAGCCAGTTTTTTCAGATGCCTAAGTTACTACATTGCATAGTTTTTTTCATTTTTCTACACAGCAAGTCTTTTGTTTAGAGTAAGATTCCAAGCTTTTACAGAGGTGGCTGAACAAGTGAGCAGTGCAGCCCTTTATATCAGACCTGCGTTCATGTTTGACAGCACAGAAGAAGAATAAAAGAACCAAGAGAGAAATGACATAATCCTAGAATTTTTAACAAGTGATAGCATTTTATTTTTGAAAACACAGTGTCAACACTGTTCAGGATAAGATTCACCTTAATACTGTAGGATAGGAAAGATATGGCTCCCACCCACTTTTCTGAGGAAATGGACTTAGAGAGGTTATGTGGAACCAGGGTCAGAGCTGAGATCCTATGGTGCCTGTAACATGGAAACCCAAGGAGGAGGAGATGGTAAGGGAATAGGGATAGGGAAGTGAAAATATTGGTCAGGGCACTTGTGATTGCAAAAGAGAATTCGCAAAAGAGAATTCAAATTTGCTTAAGAAAATAAAAAGGCAAAGATCTCATGGAAGCAGGTCACAGATTCAGGATAGACGTGGCTCTGGCAGCGCTGAATTCACAGGTCAGTGATGTCATCATGGTTCCCATGTTCTTCCCACCCCTGGCTTTGGTTTTCTTCCATGTTGGTTGTATTCTCAGGTCATCTCTCTTCTTGTGAGTCTAGGAAGCAAAAGTGCCCCTTTTCCAGGGATGGTCATAGAAGTCCCAAATGCAGACTTCACCCTGGTTTGTGTCACGGGGCCAGCCTTGAGCCTTCAGGGTGGCCTGGAGATGAAATGCTCGCACTGGCCAGGCGTGGACTGTGTGCTGTCTTTTGGGGTTTAGGGTGAGGCAGGAGGGAGTCACTCCTACCTGAACCAGATCTGTGAGTGGGCAAGGGTGAATTATCTGAATGAACATAGCTGCAGTTCTCAGAACAGAGAATAGATGCTGAGCAGTCAAAAACCTTGAGCATCCATTTTAGTGAGCACTAGGAAAAAGTGGGCAAGAGAGTCTTCCTCAGCTTATGGCTGTTTGTCACTTGATTAAAGGAGTTGTCTTAGGGACAAGAAGCTATGCAGCATCCTTCCCTTTGCAACCATTGTGATGGTTTCCTCCTGAATGTAGAGCCTCCGCCAAGAGTCAGGAAGTTGGGCATTTTACTTACTTTGGCATACAGTCTCACAACCGCACTGTTTTATGTGTAGAACTACTTTGCCTGATTTCGAAGAGTATTGACTGATCAGCTAATTGGAGTGTGGCTGTATATAGCTCTGCACTTGTGCACAAATTGATATGTTTCCATGGTTTTCATTCAGCCAGTGGGTTGCATGCTAAAGCCCACGTGTGCTTGATATATACCACATCCAGTGTCTCAAGAGTCAAAAGAGTAAGGCCCTCACAAATCAGCAGCACATTGCCAAATCCTTATCTGTGAAGCAAAGGGCTGGATGATATTCATTCTTAGATTTATTAAAAGTCTCGTAATATATGATTCTAAGGTTTTAGAGTCTGGCTAGATCATAGCAGTTGTTTTTAAAATTAGACAAACTTATTTTTATATACTTTTCTTTTAAAAATATGCTTTGTTCTACCCTAAGAGAAATGTTTCTCTTTATTTTATTTATATTTTATTATTTGTAGAAAAGAAACAGGAAAAAAGTCAAGAATTTGTCACTCTGGCTGGCAAATTTAAACTGGAATTACTATGAGGATGGCTGTAAAATATGAAGATGGAAAGGAAAAAAATAAAAATAAAACCAGGAGAAAATGAAATATGCAGTACACAAATATTTACGCAATGAGGATTTTGAATTTATGAGGACTGGGTTGCTGGTGGCTACCACAATTTTGAACTTGGTTACTAGACACAACAAGGAGTCCAGAAGATTAGGTCCAGAACATCAGGAAAAATGCTTCTGAACGTTATTTTAAAAAGAATTTTGATGAGATATTATAGTAGTCATTGATCATTCTCTGTTATTCGGTTCAGAATGTCCTGTAATTCTTTCATTCTTTTGAATGGTTTTATACTATTTTGTTATGTTTGATATTATTGTATTTGAAACTATGCTTAACTATAGCGAGAAAGAGATATTTTGATAGCTACTGTTAATGTCCGGTTGTCTTATTATAAAGTGTTGTGTTGCTTATGTTGTTCTGTTCTGATCTGCTTTGTTCTGCCCTCTTTTGTTTTATTCTTTTTAAAATAAAAAAAAAAAAGGATTTTGGGAAAAATGCTTTTAGCCACCTAGTATTGTCTCCTCTGAATCTGGGAGTTTTAAAGTTAAATTGGAGAATACCACTACTGTATTTGTCAGCTGTTTTCTTTTTCTTTTTCTTTTTTCCGCCCCCAGAGAGCGGGGGAGTTCCTTGTTCTCCTGGCACCCTGAGTCAACCACACTGTGCAGGTCCCGATGCGCCAGGGTCTCTCTCCTTCAGGCTGCTGAAAGTTTGCCACACTCTCAGCTGCCCTCAGAGAGGCGGGGAGCTCCTTGTTCTCCCGAGTCAACTGCATGGTGCAGGTCCTGAGGCGCCAGCGTCTCTCCCCTGCAGGCCCCCGAAGTCCTAAAGTCCGTCATACTCACCTGCTATTTCTTTCTGATGAATTGACCATTCCATTTCCAAAGTTCTGAAATGGCCAACAGACCACAGAAAGAATTCTCTTTAGGCTCCTGTTTGAAACCAGCAGCTACAGCAATCTGCTGGCCTTGCTTCAGGGCCACTGTCAGCTGTTTTCTTAACATAATTTTGGTTAAATAGCTACGCATTATTCTATATTTTGTGCCTTACTTCTCTGTTGGAATGTAAACTTCTCTTAGAACAAGAGGTGTTTCTGTATTTTTTAAAAAGTTATTGAATCCTTAGTACATAGCACAATTCCTGATCAAATAAATGGTTGGAAATCCTCAATTCCCTTTGTGCTTACTGGGTGTGTTCTTAGAAGAATGGTATTTAGCATTAAATACAGTACCATTAAATGTGTTACTGTTGATATTTTCCAAATAGCAGTTTTTTTTTTTTTTTTTTTTTTTTTGGTCTAATGGGTTGTTGACAAACTTTAGGTCTCTGAGTGTGTTTTGGGCCATTTCGAACAGGGTATATTTCTCTTCTTTACGATTGTTCTAGGACAGTCTAGCAATAACTTTTTTCTCCGTCACATGATCTAAAATGCCTACATGCTTAGATGCATACTGTGTGCATCTTCACAGGATTCTACAGTGTAATATGCTTCAAAGAGGCAACGCCCTCCCTACCATGAATGAGTCCTAAACTATTGATAATTTCTAACTGAAACCCGACAGCTGGGCAGAATTTCTTAGCTCTATTTCCTCCCAGTGCCAAGTAGCTCATCTGGAAGTAGTCACCAAGATTTAAGAGGTGATAGTGGCCCCTTTATCATTTGGTGCTTGGTCTCCCTCAAGCTCCCTGCCACGGCAATGGTGATTATAATTGCTTCTGGGTTTTTTGTTGTGTGGCTCATGGTAGTTCAGACATTTGTTCTGATCACCGACTGATTTCATCTAGAACATTATTCATGACAACTGGTTACTTTCTACTGACTTTGGGTTGTTTGGTGACTTCAAGAAAAAGTTCCTATTACCTATGCCATAAAATATGACTTCCTATCATCCACTTAAACCCTTTACATTTGCCAGCATGTTGCAGTATTTGTGTGTAGTGTGTTTGCTTTGAAAAAATTCAGGTTATGATTTCAAATGTTTTGACTGATCAAAAGCAACTAGTGTTCAATTTCCTCCATGACCCTGCTCTCGAAGAGTTCACAAGAAAAATACCAATCCTTCTAGAATATATTTGTGTCTGTCTGACTTTGGAAACAGATAAAAATGTTGCAAACTTATACTGCAAGCAGATTATGGAAGAGCATCTGTAGGATGGTGATTAAGAGCTTGGTTCTGGAACCAGACAAACTGCCGGAAGCCTGGTTTTACGTGCTGGTCTGTGACACTGAATGTAAGTTTTTTTGACAGCCTTGAGTCTCTGAATCAAGAGAATGTGTGCTTGGGGCAGGGCTTCAGCCACACAGTAAATGGCCCGTGCACGCTGCTTTGGAATCGGGGTAGAATTGTAGTGCTAAATATTAGAGATAACAAAAAGGTATTGAGAAAGAAATGAAAGAAGTCAAGTATCCTCACTATGCATGTTGTAGAAAATAAAGTATGATAGATGTGGATAGAAAATAGAATTTCAGCTGAAGCAAACTGCTTCTTTGTTTAATGATGTTCCCTTAACTTTGCTGAGAGTCAGTTTGAGTAAAGTCATGTAACGATTATCCATGCACATGTTTCCTATGAAGTAGTGTAGCAGGTATTATTCAATGTCTTAGTCAGGATTTCTTAAACAACAACCCACAGAAGCCCATTTTATTGGAAATTAAAATATATATAACTCATTTTCCCCTTATCATCTTTTTTTTTTAAACAGGCTGAGCACTGCATTCAGTGCTTTGCTGTTAATAGCCATATTGTCAAAGTTTTAAAAATATTTCTTGGACTTTAGAGTTCTGTTTAACTGTGAGTAGCAAGTGTGTGTGTCTGTGTGTGCTTGCATGGTGCTAGAGATTGAACCCAGGGCCTCATGCATGCTAGGCAAGTGCTCCACCACTGAGCAACACCCTCAACTGCTTGTTTGTGTGCGTTTTATCTTGAAATGTCTAAATTCTTTTGGGAAGGAGGAAGTTAGATTATTTAAGAGATGCTTCCTAGAGCATGTTCATAGTGTTTCAGCTTCTTTCTTCCTCAAGCAAATATCAAAATTGGTATTTGAAAAATGCTTTGAACTTTTTTCATGGAAAAGTACAGTGCAAAGTTAAATATATTTGTTTTTGTAAGTACAAGTCAATCCTGCAAGGTAGACTTACAAAGAGTCCTCTGCGTTTACTACAAGATGGAGTGATAGTCTTAAAATGTTTATTACTTTACGTTTGATATTTAGTTTTGTCCCCCCAAATTTTAAACTGTTAAGCTTAAATTATTAGGCCTATATATATATATACCAAGAATTTCATTTAAAAATGATGCCTAATTTGAATATGAAAGAGACTACCTCCTCCATAACTCACATTGTCTAGAGGAATATGAGCTTATGCAAGACCCAAGAGGCAGACTGGTGTGGTGGGGAAAAAAAAACAACTCATGTTTTAGAGTCAGGAGAAATGACATTCAAATCCTAAATTGGTCACCTGCTAAATAGATTATCCTTAATTTTCTCCTCTGTAAAATGGTGATAATAATATTTACTTTATATGGCTGCATTGAATATTTACTTTCTATCAATAAATGATGGCTGCTATTTGTCTAGGCTGCTGGCCCTCCTGGAGTTGGCCAGCTCCCAGCTGCTCAGAAACTTGGGCAGACACAATGGAGTGAGTTAGTTGAGATTGTCATAAGAGCATAAAATAATATTGTTCCTTGGGGTCTGGCCTGTGGCAAAGCCCCTATTAGTTCCCTCTCTCTTTCCTCCTACACTCTCCTTCTCCAACTGGAAGGACTAAAAGGATTGAAAGTGGATCCCCTGGGCAGGGGCTTCGGTTGGCCCTCGGGATTCTTCTTGTTGTCAACAGGCAACTGCTGCCTCAGTTGTGGGATGGGGATGCAGCTGCCATGGGCGATCCTGATCTCCTTTTCTTTTTTTTAAATGCTGAATTATCCATCAGTGTGTATACTGGGATTGGAAAACTTTTTTGATTGCTCATCAGTGAAGCAAAAACTTTATATACCTTATTTCTACTTATTTTTCAAGTAGAATTGGTTACTATGAAAAAAGTTGATGTAACCAGCTCTTATTGTGGCACGGTGACACATTCCTGTGATCCCAGCACTTGGGAGGCTGAGGCAGGAGGATCGCTGCGAAGTTGAGACCAGGCTAGGCTACAAAGTGAGTCCAAGGCCAGCCTGAATTGCACAGTGAGACCTTGTCTCAAAAAGACAAAGAAAAAAAAATCAGCTCTCTGATATTTTAAAGAGGTTAGTTTGAAGTGTGATATGCAGGAGGTCCTGAGATCATGTCCAGACCCCTGGTGCAGCCTCTCATAGTATGCCTGCCATAAACACCCACTGGGTTCCTGCTGTGTGCCTGGTATCCATGGTGCCAATGAACGGAGAATGAGGAGGGCGCCTGTGCCTACCTTACACGCAATGCATTTTTATGATCAAATCTAACATGGTTTTAAATTAAAAATGATCCTTTGGATTCAAACACCCAAATGAAAGGAAAGATTTTGGCATCAAAGCTTCAATGATCAGTGTGAGCACAACTGCTTTTCCATCCATCCTTATGCCTTTATTCTTAGTGCTCAGAATTCTTGTTTAATTTTATACCTTTCCTGAAAGCCTCTTTCGTATACTGTCTGCTTCTTACAGACAAAATCTTTTAGTCACTGTCTCTTACCCTGTGTCCAACAATCCAGTGCTAAATAAGGTAGCATGAGCTTTGCAAAACGAGGTATTTTGTAAAATGATATCTTTTCTTTGACTCTGTACTTAAAAGCTAGAGAATTTTTGGTTGTGTTTGGTGTGTCTTCCTGTTTGGAAAAAACTCCCTGTACTTAAATTATATAGCTTTTCCTGAGAGTTCCAGGATTTCTGGAGTTTGGTTGAGCATAGGACTATTACTTTCCCTGAAGTGTAAAGCTATGTGCTAGATTACTGACACGGTTTCCTTATGACCCACTCAACTACTTCTGTTAAAATTAGACTTTTTTGTTTGAGCTGGTAAAGCATGTGTTTGCAGATCCTTGCAGAACTATTGTAAAATATTAGGTCTGTATTTCCAGAGGTGTTAGCAATCGGCTGCAACCCAGTTCTGATGGGAGAGTTAAGTTGTGTAAATGACTGAGGTTACATATGCAGAGAGAAAAGGGCAAACAGTTATTTTTCAGGGATGGGACAAGGCTGCAGATGTGTCTGGTGTTTTTAAAGCTCTCAATTATTGATCTTGTCCTAAGACTTACAAATAGAAGCATTAATGTGTCAGTGTGACCTGGATAACAGATGATTATTGCCCATCATTAACTGTACTTAGCACTAAAATGCATATGTAATGAATGCAAAAAGGCCAGATTTATCACACATTCTCCAGATCTTACAGGACAGAATTCATTCTTTTATTCATCTTTTCCTCTGCCTTTCTCCCGCTCTGTGTCTACCTTTCACATTTCCTCCCTCTGTTCATTGGCAGACATTCCTACTGGACATTTCGGCCACTAGTTGGCAGGCACAAAAAAGACAAAATGTACAGTTCTACAGTGGAATCATCTTAAACCACAACTTTATTGTTTGTACTGGGCATTGAACCCGAGGCCTTGCTCATGCTAAGCAAGTCCTCCAGGACCGAGCTGCATTCCCAGGCCAAGGCACAACTTTTAAAAAATCTTTGATAACTACTGATTTCTGAATTATATAGCTCGTCACAGTCAGTGAGGCAAGTTTGAGTACTATAACATCTAGGGATTTCAGTTCAATTTCACTGTAAACTCAATTTTACTACCATAAGTCAAGTTTGTCGTCAGAGAGTTCCATATTGCGATGATGGGCAGATTCATCTGCCTTCGCTCTGTGCGTGCGGTCAAGGCAGCAAGGCAGTAATATGTCTTTATTTAAGCCAAACCTTGGATTCAGTCCCAAATGACATAATCTCCCCTAAGCTGGGAAATCTGGTGTAGACCACAGAATGTTATGTTGCACACACCTGTTCAGAGGATTGTACTCAAAGGGTAGTTAACAGCATTTCATTGTTATCCTGGGGGAACCAAATAAGTCACACTTGGCAGGAGCTGGACCTAGGCCTACAGCTACTTGAGATTTTTATGTAATAAATTAGAATATTTGATAGGATAGTTGCACAGTTTTTTTTTTTAGATAAGACAGAAGCACCATTTATTTGTGCAGTATTTCTTTCTGTGCCTAGTCATGGTTGCGAGGGATCAGATGGAGAAATTAAGGCAAACAAAGCAACCGTGCTTTGTAGTAATTCAAACTCTAGATAATGAAGCCTTGAACACTGGCAGGTCATGAAGGAGAAAGTGGAAGACGCTGGAAAGAACTGACCCAATGGTTTGGTCGTTTATCTATTTATTCACTGATTCTTTCATAATTTTTTTCCACTATTCATAAATCAGATATTCTAAGTGTTTACTATGTTTCAGGTTTCCTGGTGGCACTTCTGACAGAGCAGTTAATGAGATGTAGTTCCTTACTGTATTGAAATGATAAGGCTGAGAAAGAACTCTCAAAAGTAGAGATTGGGGGTCAAGAGAACTGGTCTTTCTCCTATCCAAGGTGGGAGGGCTGGGACAAAGACCCAGTGGTAATTTATTCTCACCCTTACTGTGTTGGAATTGACATCATGCGTAGATGCACCTCATGAAGATAAGGGAGACAAAGAGATAAGAGGACTAAGCCTGGAAAATTCAGAGTTGCCCACTGCTGGCAATAAATCAAAACTCTAAGGGTGAATGAACTTCCCGGCAGGGTGACTAAGCAGTAGGCATGGTATAAATCTTAGTGGCACAGGGTTTGAGTATGGAAGCTTGGTAGAAGATGAGGGAGGAAGTAGAGAAAGAAAGAAGACTGTTTTAAAAAGCAGTGTCAACCTGGAACCCACTTAGGACAATGTTAGAAGTATACCTGCAACTTACTCATTTAAGGTGTTTGGTAGGGGAGCCAGCTGGTTAAATACGGTACAACTAACTGGACACAGAAGATGATCTGGACCCACTGCAAGGAAAGTCCTGATACTGCGAAAGAACCAACCAGGGCCCGGGCAGTTAATAAATTATCTCCTTAGTACTTCTGAGTGCACTGTGAGAATTTTAAGTCTTGCAGGAGTATGTTTGGAGAAGAACATTTAAATAAATTTATGCCCTGGAAGATAGCATCCTGTAAGATAAAAGAATATGAACGAATTCATTGGGAGGGAAGGCTAAGGGGCAAATTGTGTGAGTTGTCGAGCAGATGGCTTGTAACTCAATGCCAGCCTCTGTAAGAATACTAAGAAGTAAAAAGAAAATAAAACAAGTTTTAAGTCTTCCAAGTATGGGGAAGAACCAGATTGGAGGAAGAAGTTTTTAGTTGTAGCCTGACCTTGATACCAGGGTGCTGTGAGGTTCAGTTATGTTAAATTTTTCAACCTTAGTAGTTAACTGTCTGTTCATTTGTAAAATATAGAAATTTGGCAGGTGATCACCAAGACCATCACCTAGAAAAAACTTGAAGAGTTACGATTTTAATGATTTTATAAGATTTTGAAATTCAAATAAACCTAAATCTAATGGATTTGATTGCAAGTCTAATGTGATACTTTTAAACTTAGCATGAGTTCTTTTTTCATTGCCGCGAAAACATTAAAGAGTTGTATGGATTATTTAAGAATCAGGTTAAGAATATTAGTTAACATTTGCTTGTCATCTTTGAAACAGGTCATTGTTTTTACTGGAGTTCACTTCTTGTGCTTTGAATTTGTTTTTCTTGATTTCAGGGGCAAAGGGTGGTGAGGCTTTCCTGCTGAAGGAGGGTTTTCCCAACACCTTTGCTATGTCTACCCTCGGGGGATTTCAGATACCAGGCGGCATCCCTGGCCCTCTGAGTTTGGCCCCTTCTCCCTGCTCCAGTGCTTAGCAGATTGGATGAAAATGTGTCCGCAGAGATTAGATAGTCCAGCAACCACAGCGCATTTTTGTGTTCTGAGAGCTATCTCCTGAATCAGCCCTGTACATCGGGTTTATCCAGAGCAGAATACAGACAGATAACATCCTTGCAGTTTGACCCTGACCTTTGTCAACCTTTGTTAAGGCTTCATCTGAAGTCAGGCCTAATGTTTGTAAACAGGATGTAATTAAGGCTGGGAACTGACAGGGTCTGACATTAAGACAATGCCGAGTTGGCAGGGAACGGTCTGTGAGATGTCAGCTCGCATTGTGTTCTAAGTGCCTTCCTAATAATTAGTGTCCTCTGTCTGAAGGAAGTCCACTCCACTTGGATTAATCTGTCACAGCATGGAGGCCATCCTCGGGAGGGCAAGTGTTTCCTCCGATAAACCTTAGAACAAGTATGAGAAAAAAGCAAAGAGGCTTAAAAGAAAACTGTGAAAGTCAAGACTGCTGCTGACAGGTGCTGCCTGAAAATTAGAAACGGGAAATAGGAAAAAAGAAAAGCTCCTCCCATTCCTGTTACAAAGAGAGTGAAGGAGTCTGCTGTGATTCAACTTGGTTACTGTGATCTCAGGCCTGGAGGCCTGGATGCCAAGAATAGGTACAGAAAGAGAAGTGTTCAGAAAAGCCCCTGCACAAGTGCACTCGCTTTGGCCTTTAGCATCTCACGCGTGTCAGATCAGTGCACACCCTGTAAGAAGATTTTGGTTAAAGAGGTAATTGATTCAAAGAGATTGAACCTACTTTCTGTTTTCTAAAACATTTCTTGATCATATTCTGGTAATTTGTGTGGCAGGAAGTGAGTAAAGAGATGTTAAAACATTTTTTGGGGGGGCTTTTTACTTAAAGGCTGCAGTCAGTAGCCCTTTGGGTCTGCTCGGGCTGTCCCTGAACCTAAAAATTAGTCATAGAATTCTGGGACTCAAGACACTGTCTGCCAGTGTTCATAATGACATTGTTCACAACAGCCCAAAGATGGAAGTGACCTAAATGTCCATCAGATCAACAATGTGGTATAAATATATAGTATTACACAAGCTGAAAGAGGAATTTCTGACTTTGAAAATATTACCTTAAGTGAAATAAACCAAATACAAAAGGATACGTAATATGTGATGTCATTTGTGAGGTACCTAGAATAGGCAAATCTATGGAGACAGACAGTAGAGCAGTGGATATCAGAGGCCGGGAGGAGGAGGAGCTGGGGAGGTAGTTAGTGAGGGGTTCAGAATCTCAGATTGGATGATAAAAAACTTTTGAAGATGGATAGTAGTGATGGTTTTGCAACTGTGAATGTACAAATTATAATTTGTGTAAATTTTTCCTCTTAAAAATGGTTAAAGTGGTAGATTTGATCTTATATTTATTTATTTTACCACAATTAAGAAAAAAATGTTTAAAAGCAGTCATAGAAAAATAGATTCTTCAAGTTGGATTGCTTTTCAGAGCATCTCTGGTTGTCACATCTACCTACAGGAGGGTAAAGCCCAAGGGCGAATTAATAGTAAGTACTTCTTACTGGTATTTATTTGAGTGTAAAACTTACTAATTCTGGAGTAAGTTTGTACTTATTTTGTAGCTCTTTAAGGCTTATATGTGCATAACATGCTTGTAGGTCTCTTTTAACTTCATAACTTGATATTTACATGACTTTATACAGACAGGATGACTATAGGTTTAACTTTGTATTATAACTTAAAGTAAAACTAATATCCTTCTCCTAGATATTGAATTTTTCCATTGAGTTCAATAATTCTTTGAAAGCTTCCTGATTATCAGTGAGAAAAGAAGCCCAGCAATAGTTCTCAGTGGAAGAATGACTATGAAGAAATAGTACAAAAAAGAGGCAAAACTTGAAATTGACTTTAGGGAAGTATTTATTTTAACAAAAAAGATGATTTAATCATTTTCTAGTCGCATGTCTTCTTTCAGTAGAAGATACTGCTACTCATATAAAGTTTCTCAGCTTTACCAGACCACTGTCACCAAGCTTATTTACAGAATTGATAGACTGAATAAGAGGAATTTGGCAAAGGTGTGTGTGTGTGTGTGTGTGTACACATACTTTTTCTTTGTTCATTAATATGCTGAGGCTTATTTCAGGAGCTTAAACTTTAGAAAATAATTCTGTCTTCTTCCCCCCTTACCTTTTAATTAAAACAAATCTAGTATCAAATCCCTCTTTATGTTCTTCATCCATTAATTGTGCCCTATCCCATTCCATGCCAGATTTTACAGTAAAGTGATAATGACATGCTCATTGACGAGTTTGTAGCAGTGGGGGACAATGGACATACAGTTGTTTTGGGATGGTATTCTCTGACTATTCCTGCCACATTTGAAAGTACACAAGCAGGTAAATTGGGAGAGATCTTTCTGGAATTAGCTTTCATAGATCACCACATTCAACATTCTTTATTGTTTATTGAGCACCTACTATTTATTTTTCGATTTATTTATTTATTTATTGGTACGGGGGGGTTGAACTCATAACCTCTCACTTGTCAGGCAGGTGCTTACGGTGCTGAGCTAAATCCCAGGTCCCGAGCACCTATTATTTAAAAAATGATTATTGTATTTAGTTTTTGCAAAATTTCTTTGAGAGAGTTATCTTCTCTATGAATTAAACTGAAATTCTTATTGAAAGACTAAATGACTTTAGCATAGCTACTTATTAACAAATGGCAAAATTGAGAGTTAAACTTAAATTGCTCTCTACTCTTTCCATGCTGATAGGCCATTTATTCTTGGACAAAAATGAAGGTGGAGTAGGAGTGGGGGAGAAACGTCTATTTTTCTTCAGTACCCTTTCTCTCTGAAAGCATACCCCTCGACAAAAGAAAGTTAATTTAAGTCTCAATTGATAAATTCTCCAGTAGGAGGGAGAGCTATACGCTTTTAAGTAGGTAGTCATGCAGGTATGTAGGGGTACAAGCCTTCATCAGCCCGCTGTCAACAGTGTTTTCAAAGAGATAAGAACAAATACATTAAATAATAACAGGTTGATTTTTTTATTGCCCCCCCAATTACTTGCATAATGTGGTTTGTAGGCTCTCTTGAAAACTATCATTATTCTGAAGAAAAAGTGGGTGACGACAGGATAGATCATTTTAGAGGCACCATCCGAGCTCAAGTGATAAGCCATCTGCACAGGAAGACAAGAGTTAACATGTACCCCATGTGAGTGTAGATAATTTACCAAGGTTATTTTTCCTTAATCACCATTGTAACTGAGACACATTTTTAATATTATCCAGACAGTCCAGGAATATGTGCTTCTCATGACTGACAAAAGGAGAAGACATTTTTTCCTAGACTTAGATATAGCTGAGACTCTTAAGAGTCAGTTAAGTGGAAGCAGACACAATTTAAAAACAAACGTCTACCTAATGATCACGATTTAGAAGAAGACAGAAAAGAAAAGAGGCACAGGGACTGGTACACACGTTGTCCACAGTTGGAGCTATGAGCCAAACTGGGGCCACTCAACCCCACTTAACCTAGGGAACCTTCTCAACAAAATATAGTATTATCCCTGCAGGGTTGGTGCCCCTCTCCACCTAAAGGAGATGGCTCTTATTTGGTAGCTGTTTGATGAAAGAGGAAAAGACAGAGATGCATTCTACAGAACTAATTTTGATATCCTCAATACATTTTTTGGGCATGTAAATATATAGCCCATGGAAGAAGAAAAACAAAGCAGAGCATATAAGGCTTTTTAAAGATAGGTAAATCATTTTCTTTTTAAATGAAATTCACTTTGACTGCATGAAATATGAACAGTAATTAAATGCACAGTCTGAGGGCCTTCCATACTTTAAAACCCTTTCTTAAAAAAAGGGAGAGAGAAAAAAAGAGTACTCACCTCAGACAGGCCAATTACCCAAGAATGATGAAGTCGAGAGGAAAGTCGCTAAATTTCTTTACTTGAGTGATCACAACGCTAGCCCGTGATTAGTCCCCACGGCACCAGCGGGGATGTGGTGGGGACACTCACATTGGAAGACTTCAAATAGTCATTTCCTTGGTTAAAATAAAATCTGACTGCACTAAATAGACAGTTTTTAATCTCAACTGGACATCTGAAGATTTCTCAAGCTGTTGTTGGCTGCGGCAGAAACAAATTTTTCTGCTTTGTTGATTAAACCAGTGGTCTCCACCATTGCTTATCGGCCTGCAACGAGCTGTTCTTTTTAATTAAAAGTGAGCCACCACGAGAGAGCAATTAACAGCTAGTAATTACTGTGCTCTTCAGAACGGCAACATTTTGCCTTTCATTTCAATTATATAATGGACAAGTGGCTTTTTGATCTTCAAATTAGTGAGCTCTTGTCCCCCTTGTTTGGAGGCAGAATTGGCAGGTTAATGATGGCCTGTGGGGGCACTCTCTCCTCTGACTGATGGGAGGCAGAAAGGCCTGGGAAGAGGGAGCAGAGGCGGTCAAGAATCACAGTTCCACCCTCATGATAAAGACCAAGAAAGACACTCTGTTCATAGGAGGTTTTGATGAGGAGGAACAACAGGCTTCCATGTAGCCTCCAAAGAGCACCGCACATTTTCCCTTCCTCCTTTCCTTCACTTAAGGGAGCCATGTTTTAAAACATAAGAAAATTGATAGTTTCAGTTATGCAAGATAGGTAAGTCCTGGGCACCTGATGTGCAGCATGGTGACTATAGTTATCAACTCTGTTTTGTATACTTCAAATTTGCCAAAAATGTTCCTCACTATACACATACACACACACATAGACACACACAGAGTTATTGTGTAAGGAGACTGGATATGTTAACCAGCTGGATAGTGATAGTTGTTTCACACTGTGCATGCGTATCAAAATATTGAGCTGTGTACCTTAAATATGCACAACTTCCATTTGTCAATTGTATTCCCATAAAGCTGAGATAAAATGGGAAACTAGAATCATACTATGTCATACTTTGGTAAGGGTATGAAAAAAATCACATGTTGGCCAAATATATCTACTATAGGATTAGGGAAATCGTTTTGGCTTTAAGTTGGTTTTGACTTCTTTAAGAATGCCAAGGAAAAACATACTATGGATGTACTGGAGTCTTCTCTTAATGAGAGAATCATGCATTTATTTATTTATTTATTTATTTATTTATTTATTGAATCATGCATTTATTACCAGATCTGGTATAGATAGTGAAGCCATAAACCGAGGCCGTTGGACAGTTTTGCTTTTCTGCATCTGATCTCTACTTTTCATAGAAAAACATAGGGTGTGCTTTCATACTGCATGAGCACTCATGGGTCAGTTGCTCCCCATATGCCCACCTTGTAGGGTAGTCTCCCTTTTGGCACAGTAATTAGTTGCAGGTGCAGGAATGCAGATGCAGGCAGCCAGCTGTGTTCCCATGTCTGTCTTACATGCTTGTGTTGAGAATGTGATAGTCATGGCAATCGTTATCGGTCACAAATCACTTTATGGTACGGGGTTTCTTGTAACAGTATAAACTTGCAACAAGAAACTCCTGATTTCTGAGCACACAGAAATGACATGTATCCCTGAAGAGGCAGAGCTGACCAACTGCTGCTGTGTCTTGCTGTTGCCACTTTCTGTTAGAATCCCATTAGGTCTTGGTTAGCAGTCTGGCTGGTTGGTGATAGGGCTGGTTTTGTTGGTATGGACTGAAGACAAATCATGCAATATGAAAGGAATTTTCGTTTATGAGCGCAAAATCTGACTTATGGTGCTTTAAATGATGTTACATAAAAATAAATTGCAATAGTCAGACGTACATATTAGCCATTACCTGATCTCTTTTTTTCAATGCTCTAGACTGAACTCAGGGCTTTGCAAGTGCTCTATCACCACCTCCAGGCCTTCCTAAACCTCTCAGAGACACAGAAAGCCTTTTCCTTATGAAGAATATGGCAGTGAACCAACAGGAAAATAACTGTACTCACATGTGTGTGAATTCCATCAGAGAACATTTTGATTAAGCACTTTCTGATGATGTAGGCTTGGTTGTTTAGTTTTAGCATCCTCATGGAGACAGAGCCCTGATTGGAGCGAAGTTAACCCAGAAGGATTACCTACCTCCTCGTCTTCCCCTACCACCAAATGGCAAGTCTGACCAACCCTTTCATTAGGTTATGCAGTCATTCAACTTAAAAAAATCTTTTTTTAATTATTATTTTTTAGCTACTGTCCCCTTTTTTCGATGACAGTCTTGAGCAAGGTATATCTTTATCTTTAGATCTGTTTTCAGGGATGGTTGTGGGTCTGTTAGTAACTTGTAATTTTTAGAATGTCTAGAAATGAGTAGAGGTTCAATACATAGCTTTAAACAGACTTCTACATATTGAAACAATTGATACTGTTATAAGAACGATACTCACCACCATGCCTCATTAGCACTATGGTCTATATTACAGTGCTACTAGATGGTGTTTTGAAACCACACACTTCTTCTTGCCAATACAAATACCATGTACTTTGCCCATGAACTAAAGTTTTGTAGTCAGATGGAAAAAATAGGCTTAGGTGTGTCTCTTTTTTCTGCTAAAGGTTTTAAAGAAATATTCCATATAACGTAACTATTTTTGCATTCATTATTGGGTTAGGCAGTCTTTTTTTTTTTTTTTTACAAAGGGTGGCACATTAAGTTTGAGATGTACATCTGTTAAAATGGAAATTTTGACTGATATAAGTTAAATTTGTTGAAGAGAAATGTAGCAGGGGGAGATTTCTGTACTTCTAAATGCAAAGGTTTTTGGGTACACATTATTATATTGGATTGGAAATGTCTTTTCAATAATTGTAGTATTCAGAATCTCTTTTAACATGTAATATCTTATGATACTTTCCAATGTTTAAGGGCAAATTTAGTTTTCTGTTAATTGTAATTTATGCAGGGCTAGTCACAAAGTACAATGATACTGTTCTCTGTTTTTTTTTTTTTTTTTTTGGACTAAACCTTTGGGAAGTAGTGAAGGAAAAATGCTATTCCTGACATCCTTTTTAGTGATCCTAAGACTACAGAATTCATGGAAAGAATGAAAGCCTTAAGGTGGCAGTTTTATTAATTTTCAAGTATTTGAATTTGGACAAGTTACTTACATCTGTACATCTTAGTTCTCTTTAGTTGGCTTTTTTTTTTTTTTTGGTACGGGAGATCAAGCTCATGACCTCACGGTTGCCAGGCAGGTGCTTATGCCGCGGAGCTAAATCCCCGGCCCAGTTCTTGTACTTTAAAATGAGATGTTTATACTGTCCCTAAAATGCTGTTGTGAGGACTAAATAGCTTTGTATAAGCATAGACCAGTGATTACTTAGCATGTAGTCAGCGCTCAAAAAATGGTAGTGATTACTGTTACTAGTTTTCTTACTTCACTTACCTTACAGTGTTCTTTTTGCTTTCTTTTATGTGACATTAAATCCAAGATACAAGTATTTGGGAAAATTAGTTAATATTAGATAGTGATAACCCCGTGCTTGAGGTACACTATATATTTATTCTTCTAAAAATTACAAAAATATGATTGGGTAAAATGATATGTCTATAAAAGTTCTGTGAACATATTTATAGGTATCTAAAGTTAGATTATTCTTCATTTTTTTTCTCTGAACAGAAATTACTTCTATAGTATAAGTATAAAGCCATTTTCACCTCCGGGAATTTTAAAACGTGCTGTGTGGTCAACCTTATCTATGTGGCAGAGCAGAGAACAGAGTAAGGAGTCATGAGACCATGCTCTACTGCTTGTTGAGAAACCTCAGGAAATTACTTCTCACTTCTACATTTTTATGTGAGAAGAGGTGTTTCAGGGTCACAATCAACAGAAATGGTCTGGCTACCTTTGGTAAGGGACAGTTTACTTGAATAGCATGAGTAGCATAGGAAGGAAACTGGGAAGCCAGGTTTGGTAATGGGGGAGAGGTCGAGGTATCTCTACTAGGTACAATGGGAGGAATTTTAGGAATGACACTTTAACTTATGAGTATTGCAGATATTGGTAAAACATGACCTTTCTTAAGAGGCTTTCCTGTCTTTGTTACTGTTTCTTTCTATTTTCATAATTGGTAAAGATAAAAATAAAAATATTAAGTAACCTCTTGAGTGTAAAATGCTCTTCAGTACTTTTACTAGAAAAATTTGGTCTTTATTTCTCTTTTTTAAAAAAATTATAATGTCTGTTTTCTGGTCTTTAGTGCTAGTGATATAATAAAAAATGAGATACAGGAAACAGGAAGTCTGTTAGTGTTCATTACATTGCACAGAGTCTTGAAGAATGGAATGATCTATACATTAATGGGCTTGACTCAACCCAGGCATATACACTCAAATTCTAGGCAAACCTCAGGATTACTCATAGTTGGAAATATGAGAATAGCGCTTCTAACGTTTTATTGACTCTAGAGAGGCCTGATAGTGTAGATACTTTAATATAGGCTTTCCAGAGAGAAAATTATGTTTCTGAAGATTGTGTGGACAAGTGCAGTGAGTCTATAAAAGTATGGAAAATGATCAAATTTCATTTAATTTCTATTTCAATGAAGAATAAATTGATTTACCTTGGACTATTAGAACTTTTTTCAGTCCCACTGGGACTTGATTATTTTAACCATTTTGGTATGGGTGGAAGAGATTAGTTTATGTAACCAGGTTTAGTCCTATTTTTTTAAAATTAAGTAACATGGCCTATAAAAACATTATATACACTAGCTGAATAATTAAATCTAAAATTTCAATTAAAAGCAATTTTGTAATGAAGGAATTGTATTTGATTTTGAAAAGAGTTTTAAAAAAATATATAACTAGATTTAGCCATTTTTCTTATAAGCAATGCATATAATTTCTTAGTATAGATTTAAGTGAATAATCATTTAGTATACATTTAAGTGAATAATCACCTAAACTTATAACCACACTTAGCCCTGTTTTTTATATGCAACACATGCAATCTCATATTATATATTTAGATGAATAATTAAACCTAAAGTTTCCAATCAATTAGAATTACTTTCATAAGTTAAGGATTTCACTGGATCTTCAAAGCTTTAAAATTATATAATTGCTTAGTTATTGAATCCTCTTTAAGATGGATTAGTGAGGAAATGATACAGTTTTAAGACATGCATTTTTGTCTGCTGGGAAAACAACACGAAACAATTCATGTTTTTTGTTCAAAGTGTTAACAAGTTTAGAAAAGAAAATATCATTCATAATCATGTCAGTCAGAAACAAGTACCATTATTATTCTTTTTCTCTATACATCTGTTTTTAGAAGGCAATTATATCTGTTTAGATGTATAGAGTTTATTCAGAAGTTGCATAATTAATAAATGATTGGAATTTTTAAAGGGATAATTAGAAAAAAGTCATCATACATGGAGAAGATGAAGGAGTATGCACTCGTTAGATTGCCTTGTTTACTGTTATCCCGTCATTGGCAAAATGTCATTGATGACTCATCATGTGATGCTTCATCCAGTTTTATTTAACTCAGATATATCTTTTAGTAGCATTCGTGGATAGACCTTTATAATCTAATACTTAATCTTTTCCTAATGTTTTCTGTTATTTTAAAACTTATTCCCTTATCCTAGTGCTAAAGCATTAAACATTTTTAAAGCTATACAATACGACTGACTGAATACAGTGCTGTCTGGTTTGGAAATTCCACACTTGTCATAATTGATTATAAAGCAAAGCTGTAGTTTTAATAAACCATTTAAAAAATTCTCTTCCAGAGATATTAAATGCAGCTAGAAAATTATAAGGAAGAAAAACTTACAAAATGTTACCAAGTTCTATATTTTTATTTCTGCTTTTTGTCTATTGGTCACTTTTTTTTGAGGCGAGTTCTCACTCTATAGTCTAGGGTGGCCTTGAACTCACTTATGTAGCCCAGCCTGGCTTCAAACTTACAGTGATTTTCCTGCCTCAGCTTCCCAAATGCTGAGATTACAAGTGTGCACCACCATACCTGGCCTATTGGTTACACTTAACACATAATTTTTAGTATTTATAAACAAGCTTATAGTTAGTCTTGCTAACCTTCTTCCATAGAAGATAAGAACTTTAACACATTTAAATATTCTTTTAGTCTTTCATGTTGTCTTCCATCTCCCTTCTTATTGTTTTCTAGAATTTAAAGTCTATCATCTTCTTAAGCCATCAGTGCTCTAGACAGATATCACCGTGTTTTACTGACTTATTTGCTTGCTTCATTGCTTGCATCCTGTTTTCCCTTTTTCTGTTTCTTCCCTTCCCCTCCCCGCTTATTCCCTCTCCTGTTCTAGCCTGTCCTGTCCCATTTCTCTCTCTCTCTCTCTCTCTCTCTCTCTTTCTTTTTCCTTCCTTTTTGATATTTTGAATGGATGTGGAAATTTGATTCAGTTATTTTGCCTTGGCACTTTGAAGCTATTTCCATTGTGTCTTTCTTTATCAGCTTTGGATGTTGGTGAGAACAATTTTGTCATTCTGTATTCTCTCTTATAGGAAATCTGTCTTTTTTTGCTCTAAAAGTTTACATTTTTTCCCTTTTTATCATTGATGTTTTAAAGTTTCAACACAACATCTCTAGGTGTGGAGTTTTCTTTTTGATGCTTTTCCTGTCTCTCTCAAGTGCCATGTCATGATTTTTAAGTCTAGAAAACATGTTACCCATTGTCTCTTCAAATACCGTTTCTCTTCTCTCTTTCTGGTATATATACATATCTAAGCGGGTATCTTTATAAAGATATGTATTTATGTTCACGTATTTTCTATATTTCAACTTCTCTGTATTTATTTACAATCTATGAGATTTATTTGGTTTCATCATCAAGTTCTATAATTTTCTCTTCACCTCTATCTAGAGTACTATTTAGCCCACATGTTGAATTTTTATTTCAGACTTTTCTATTTCAAGTTTTCTTTCTGATCCTTTGTCATAACTATTGCTGTATTTTATCACTTTGATTTTGCTTCATTGATGTTAACTTACCTTTTCCTTTTTCAACATTTTAAAACATCACTGCTTAAAACTTCTTTTTAGATGTCTTAGTTCTATTTCTTTCTAAAGTTCTCCTTCCTGTTGGGATTTTTGATTGTCTTTTATAGTGCTTTTATGTGTGAATTTACTTATTAAGAGCTCATTTTCAGAGGGAATTTTTTCAATTTTCTCTGTATTCTGTTCAGTAGTTACCTCAGTTCCTCTAGGTCTCATGATGATCTGGGCAACTATTTTATCCTCTAGTCAGAGGCTAGCAATGCGGTTATAGCTCTGCTTTCTTGGTCATGTGTGCAGGTTACTTGGGTCACAGAAAGTTAGTTGCTAAAGCATATGTATGGAATTTTTGCACTGATTCACTCAACAAACATGCAGGTCTCATAGGCATTGAATTTTATTTAGAAATAATGGACAACCACTGGAATGTCTGAAATGTGAAGAGATACCATCAGAATTATGCTTTAGGATGTTTAATTTGGCAATGACATGCAGGATGAATTGTAAGAAAGGAAAGCTGTAGAATTGGAGAGTAGTTAGTGGCTATTGCAAAAGAAGCATTGGGAATAAATGATAAAGACCCAGACTAAGCTGCGAGTCTAGGAATAGAAAGAACAACAAAGTAAGGGAAGAATCAGCAGGACCTGGTGTCTGAGGCAGGAGGTAGGAAGGGAGGAGAAATCAAGCATAAACGGCGGGGTTGGAGAATAATGTTAGCATGAGAGACACTGTAAAATTAGTGTGCAATGGATGAAAGAAAAATTCTGTTCATTTTAACATGATAGGAATTCACAGATTTTTTTTTTCTGGGGTAATATTGGCAATGAAGAGGTGAGGAATAGGTTAATAGTTTGAAACCAAAATCATTCTTAAGGTTTACATGTAATTGTCTGTGTTTTATGAACTGCAACATACTTTATATGGGCCCCAAAGAAAGATTTTCAGTAGTCATTACTGTTTCTTGTATTTCTTGCTCATTACTATATAATTAGAAAATAGAATCAAGGAAAAGTCATTGTTTTCCTTTTGATTGTCACATGATTTGGATTTTCCACTGAAGTTCAACCAAAAGTTAGCTTGGGATCTTGGGAATGAACCAAGACATGGAACTGCTTGGGTCCAGCCCTAATCCAAGGAAGGCCTATGATGGAGATGGAATCAGATGCTGAAAGAATGTGGAGTCATTGCAGGGTTATCTCCAGCTAGAGGGGAAACGGCCAGTCAGGAAGAGAGGCTGGCACTAGAAGCCAGTTCAGCAGCATACTGATAACCCTTGGAAGAGCAGCCTTCCTTTAAAGAAGCAATGGCATCAGCTTCCTGCAAAAACACATTAATTTGAGAATTTGTTTAATCTCAATCGAGGTATGGATAACGGTGATCTTTAAAGAAAATGAGGCAGTTTAGAAACATTGAAGAAATCCCTCTTTTAGATTACAAATACCATATATGTTTTATAACTGAAGTCCTTAAGTAAGAAATAGTAATAATTTCCATATGCACGTTTGGTTCTGATTTAGTAATACATTTCCAAATGTGGGTGTGGCACCTTCAAGAAACCTTTAAAGTTCACTGAGGCAGCTAGTTATACACTCTATCTGATGGCCTCCTGCTAGACTCTGTGTGCTCTTGCTTGTCTGCAGTGGTGAGCTATTCTGCCATTGGCCACCACAGCATTTTCCTTGCTCCTTGCTTTCCCTACAACTTCTGTGTATTATCTTGCTTGAGGAGGCTCCTGTAACCTGCATACACATTCAAGGGGACATATTTGTGTGTTTCTTTTACTTTTCTTGTTCAAGACTTGAACCTGGAGTCAGCTTTTTTATTGGTAATGTCTTTATGTTTGCCATGTGCTGGGTGCTATTAAGTATTACATGTGAGGCTCACTGAATGCTCATGTCAGCCCTATGATGCAGATATTTTATTGCTGCCTCTAAGAGGAGAGGAATACTAACTTGCTGAATGTCCCCAGCTTATAGGTGCTGGCCGCCAATCACCATCACTGTGATATGCTGTCTTGCATAAGTATAACCTAGCTAATGGTTTTGAAACAGAGGAGCTCTTGTTCATAGTTTTGACCATGATTTCAGTGTCTAAACTAACTCTATTCAGGCGTGAGCCAGTTAGTCTCATTTGGAAAAATTATAGGAAGAATGAATACTGGAGATACAATGGACATACTCCAGTCTAAACAACTCCAGAAGCAATCAAAATTTTGGGAAAATGTAGTCTCCTTTCTCTATGACATAAAAGAACCAAGTATAGATTGGCATTTAAATGACAAATATGTAAAATATAGACTCAAATTGTAGCTTGGATTATTAGGAGGGTAGGGTGTTTACAGATAGTCATAGAAGAATAAATACTTAAATGAACACCCTATTTGCATTGAAACTTCCCATAGAATCAAACTATCTGCTCCGTCATCTTTGACCTTCTTCCGTATACATTTATGGTCTGTTGTGATGACATTCTACCTTTTCCACCAGCCAGGCTTATCAGAGCTATAAACTGGTCACATAATTCACAGAAGCTTAAAGATACGTGGAGATCTTGGATAAGGTCCAGGGGAGAGCAATGAAAATGATTAACGGGATGGAACAACAGCACTGATGAAAAAAGATGAATGGAATCGGGATCACTGGCATTGAGAAGGTTTAGAGGTGACTTAATAACTGTCCTCAACTGTGTGAAGGACTATTAAGAGAAGCGCGATGACCAAGTGTTCTCTAAATTCATCTCAGTAGATGGAGAAAAGTGAGTAACCCACAACAGAAAGGATTTAACCTAGATGTGGATTTTTAAACAGGATTCTCCTTTTCATCCTCATTTTACCATTTACTGACTCTCTCCTATCCCATCTACTATACTATTAATTTTTAAGGAGAGGCTGAAGGTGAGAGGTACCAAGTGTAGAAAGTTTATTATGTAAGGAAAAATCTTTCTTCCCATTAAGGCAGCGATTCTCAGTTGAAGGCTTGGAGCAGGAAGGTGAATCAGAATCAGCCACATGGAGGAGACTTTACAAAGCAGAAATACTCTGTGATGTATCACTATTTCTTAAAGTATAACTGTTTTAGAAGATGGATCTTAATTAGTTAGTGCAGGTAGGTGAAAAGAGAATGGTCTCAATGACATATAATAAAACTTGGTGATAAGTGTGTTCAGTGGGGTATTTTGATTAGGTGAGCATTTTAGTTACCAAAGGCTAATTCATTCCAAAAACCTTGAGAAAGTTTAAAAAATATTTTTATCTCTCCTGTCCTTTAATTGCATCCTCAGTGAGAAGAACTTGTGGTCTGTGGCTTTATGGGAAGCAGTTTTGCAAGGCAGAGCAACTGGAGTTAAGAGTGAGCAAAAAAGTGAATGCGGCCTTTGGGGCAGCATCACGCCCTTGAGGACACAGGGGAAGAATTAGAAGATACAAACTGGCAATTGGTTATTTTACCAATAAATTTGCTGTCTGAAAATTTCCACCCTCAAAAATTCACCATTGAAAATTAGTTAAAATTAAATATTCTCTTTGAGTAATAAAAACTGATATTAATTCTCTTCAATTTTTAAAGTAGAGGAAGTAAAATACCAGGCAGACTGAGAAGACAGTGAAATATCAGTAGTTGTGTTCACATGCTATGAGAATGATGATACAGCCATGATTTTCCCTGAGAATGATGATACAGCCATGATTTTCCCTGAGAAGCTCCACCTCTTCAGTCTCTCTCAAATTCCACATCTACCATCAAGGCTGATTACTGCATAAATCTGTATTCTCTCCTACTGTTTAAGGCTCTTGGTACTTTGATTAATTTAACCACATGTTACTGTCGGGTTGAACACATTCATCTTGCGTTTCAAAGTGTATACTCGTCAATCTCTCCATGGTTCCTTCCCTTCAGGCCTTATTTCATCACATTTAAGGAGACTCTCTCCTGCCTGTCTTTATCTTGTTAGGCTTTCAACAGCTTAAGTTGAATCTTTGTCCTTTCATTCTTGCTGTCAAGCCTTCTTTAACACTCTCTCTCATTTCCCTACTCATAAAACGTCAGGGCTGCTGTGTGCATTATATGCACAGTCAGATGTTACTACAGATTAAATCATTTTCCATCTGAGGAACTTGACTTACCCAGTACGTTTATTTTTTAAAAAACCTGTGAGTGTTCAAAGCAGTGTCCCTCATCAGATTCTCAGGGAAGCAGGCTGTGTGATTTGGTTGCTGGTGGGGGCTCCTGGACAGTCTGAAACGGAGGTGCTCCACTCAGGTTTTGCAAGTGAATTAAATGTCAGTTATTCGATTTAAAATGAGGAAAATAAAATAAGGCAGTGTTGCACGGATATTTAGAATTAAGTTTTATTAGCCATGCTACCTGATCAAATGATCAAATAAACCATAACTTTTCACTGGAAACTCCTGTTATTGAACCCCAATACTTGATACCCAGCAGAGGCTCAGATGTCTTTTGGAGTGAATGAAGGAATTATGTGGGGTGGTTGGAGGCAAAGGAAAAGTCATAGAATACAGTGACTTAAATATGTGTTTGCTAAAGGGGTAACATTTGAACAGCAAGATCACACACTCTAACTACAGCATTCTGTAGGTGGAGGTAGGCGTGCTGTTGTTTCTAAATATGGATTGATTATAGTGTTCCTTCATTTATTACTACTTCTCCAGTAGCATTACTATAGGTTGTATCATACGATAGTAGTATTAAACACGCATATGTTAAATAATTGTATTTAACTTGATCTTTCACATCATTCTATCACTATGCTTATCGTGGTAGTTATATTGTATTTTGTACTTAGGTTGGCAACACATTGAAGGCAGAGAGTTTTACACATAATTCAGAAAGAAATTCCAACATAGTCAAATAGATGTCAAGTCTTGTGTGTATTGTGCCACAATAAACAAGGGTATGCAGGTCTCTCTATGGGATGCTGACTTTAATTCCATCAAGTATATACCAAGGAGAGGTGTAGTTTGAATCAGCCTACGTTCCAAGGCACAGATGAATGGATAAAGAATATGTGATATATATGTTAGAGTTTTATTCAGCCATAAAAAAAATTAAATTTTTTCATTTGCAGAAAAATGGCTAAATCTGGAGGTTATCATGTTGAATGAAATGCAAAAGACAAACATCAAATATTACCTGTTCTCTCTAATGTGTGGAATCTTAAAAAAAGATGTCAAAAAGGTAGAAGGGAGACAATTATTAAGGAGGGAAGAAGACAGAAGAAGTTGGAGTATAAAGGTAGATAATTGGGACATGAATATGATTGAAATACTCATCAAACCCCCCCAACATGTAAAACTATAGAGGAAGGTATACCAAGGGAGGTGATAAAGGATTGATTAAAGTATGTTATGTACATATACAAATCTGGCAAAATAAAAATCATTAGTCTGTATAACCAGTGTGTACTTTATTAGTGGGAAATGTGGGAAAGAAAAGAGCAGATGATAAGCCCTGAGGTTGATTAAGCCAGTGATTATGGCTTTGGGATTGGACACAGAGTAAATGGAAACATGATCCATTTGTTTAGTGGGTTATGCTGTCACCCAACTGACTTGACTGGTGTCAAAAAGTTAATCTAGTAGGCTGTGTTTCGCTTTTTATAGAAATGAATTCTGTCTAACTTTCCCTTACCCCAACTTGCTGCAAAATCCAAGTAGCCACCTATTTTCAACATTATGTATTAACTCTTCCTTTTTAAAAAAAATTTTATTTAAAAAGAAAAAAAAAACAAAACAGAATAAAAGGTAGCAACAATGCAGAATTCCAAGGAAAAAAGGAAAAGAACAACAACAAAAAATCCCAAGAAATTATTACTTGACAAATTACATACTGACTTCTTGGAAATAGTTGTTCAAATTACAAAGTTAAAACATGTAAAGTAGACATTGAAACAGTGAGACTATTGACAGTTCTGCTCCACGATCTGACAAAAACAGCAATATGGTCATCCATCTTACCCACTCAAATATACATGCAATTATATCAAAAGGGTAAAATTAAACACAACAAAACAGAACACAGTGGATCACAAGAAAGCAATGTAAGAGACAAATTTCAAAACTAGACAATCTGAGATATTCATTCTCTATCATATTGGCTCTTGTTTTCTTCCAAATAGTTGTCCATATTGTCACAGACAGGGAATTCACATGAAACAACCTAGTATGGAATTGATCTGAGCAGGATGAGGAGAGCATTTCAGGTCTTCAAGACCAGACATTAGGGAAGCCAAGAATGGCTGTCATAGTATCTCTCATTCTCCTCAAAACAGCTGTCCATACCTTCATATGTGTTGAACTTAAACAAGACAAAGCAACTAAAATCACTTTGAACAAAAAGTGATAGTTTTGCTGGATTTCACATCATGACATTATAGAATCAGCACTGGGTACTGTAGTGTCTCTTTTTCTTCAAAGTAGTTGTTCATTTCAACATGTATTATATAGTTGGTTCTTGTAAACTGTTTATAAGCTCTACACATGCATGAGTCTCTAAATGTGTATCTATCCTTTCTGTATTAGAGGTAAAAAAAAACAAAGCAAGATAAAACAATTCCTAGAAAAGCATGAGGCAGAAAAGTCACATAAAACCGCAATACACGGTGGTCTACAATGGTTACCATGATGTCTCAGCAGTATATAACAACATTAATAAAAACAAAGCATTGGAAACATTGTAAGACTTCAAAAGCAAGTAATAATCAAACCAGAGTGGGTATCTTAGTGAATCTTGTCATCTTCAGTGTAGTTGCCTATACTCTTAGACTTGATGCTATCAATCATAACAGATTTAAATAAAATCAGTCAATACAGAGTAGCAATCTAACAACCCAGATTCAAATAAGATCAGTCATAATAAGACAGTATAAGTTATAA
>PVJX010004462.1:0-94758 GCA_004027295.1 Dolichotis patagonum | reverse complement strand
ATATATATATATATATATATATATATATATATATATGCAAGCATACATATAAAATCTCTAGAATTGAAGACATGAAACAAACTGAATATTAAGGTATCTCCAGCATATGTGTATATATATATATATATATATATATATATATATACACATACAGAGAGAGAGAGAGAGCCTCTTACAAGGAATATATGCAAATGAATTTTGACTACAGCCTTTCTCAGTTCTTCTGCTGAGGTACTGATACATTTCATGAAATATACCATATCATATATATACCTATGGCAGTTACATTCAGATAGTGTTATCTGTAACAATTTGTATTGGCTTCTTCCCAAGGCTGTTGATTTGCAGTATACAAAAATAAATGAGAACCATATGAAAGCCAATAAGTTCTTGATAGTACATGACATTCTGTGTTGTCTCATCACGGATTTTAGCAAGCATTCCAAACTTTTGGTTTCCATCATTGACTGTGATAGGCTTCAAAAACGTAAGAATTTTTTCTTGGCTTTCAATAAGAATCCCAAACTTAGCACACTCCCATAAATCATTGGTATAGAAATCTGTCAGAAAACAGTATAAGGGTTCCACTTTTTCTTTGTGGTATTTGGTGTTTCCAAATTAGATTATTTGTTGAATGTTCGAGGGAGCATGTTTGCTGGAAGGGTTCAGCACATGTCAGACAAATCTCAGGCAATTGACATGGAGTTCATAGGACTGAAATCAAGGGTAACTGCTGTTCCTTCCTCTACCATGGCAATAATGGTCAAAGAAATCTGCAGAACTATGTCTTACCTGGCAGTAACAATTGAAGGATTCTGCAGAGCAATATCGTAAACATTGTAAAGTGCAAATGGAGACTACTTAGGACCTGAACTCCAGAAAGTATTTTGTAATTGTTCAAATTTAATCCACAGCTGTAATAGTATACTGATAGCTAAGAGGCTATGGTAATTCAGAACAAAAGTTCTGGAGTTTAATTTGACTTCAGTTCTCTGTGAAAGCTTCTTGCTAGCTGAACTTGTATAATTATTAATGCTCTAAACCTCAGTCTACAAAACAGACATCAATATTTTTATCTCATAGGGTTATTAGAAAAATTAAATAATATATATTAAGGACTTTGTATGTAGTAAATGCTCATTAGATGTTATTTGTAATTTTTTAGAACAGTTAAGCACAAAGTGTAAATACATGTAACAGATATATCAAGCAACTGACTTTTTAAATGTGTTATTGTTAATTTTAGTGACATTTTTATTGTGTCTAATTTACATAAAAATATTCCTTTTTTTCAAAGAAGAAAGATTATGGCCGACCCATAATCTTTCCCATATTTTCTAATAGGAAAATATGAATCTTTGCTCTTCTTCTTCTTCAACTTGTGCATGAGTTTCCCCTGAGAATTCTTGGGTGAAGATTTCTCTAACCTTTCAAAATCTTCATTGTGTGGTATTGTCATGGTTTATGTCGGTGGCCCCCAGGCCTCATGTATTTGCATTGTACATTTGTGACTGGTTCATGTCTAGTGCTTGGATTGATGGTGTCAGCGCTACACCCTCCTAGGGGGTGGAGCCAGGATGTGATGTAATGGCAGGAAGAAGGTGTGTCTCTCTCTTTTGCTGGTTTCCACCTTGCTGTTTGCAGCCGCCATGAACTGTGGCCCCGCCATGCCACCCTGCCTTGGAGCCAACTGAGTGTGGACTGAAACCTCCAAAAAACTGTAAGAAATAAACCTTTCCTTTCCTAATTTTGGGAATTAGGGATTTTGTCTCAGCAATGAGTAAAAAGTAACTAAGACAGGTATATTGAACGGTACCACTTATTTCCCCAAGTTGTATCAAGATCCTCTGGGCCAATCATCTGTGCATCCTAGATACACAGTAAGAAGGATAGTTCTTAGTAGGCATGTTGACATTATATGTGCCTGGAAAGGGAGTTGAAAGGATCAGAAAAGCTTTGGTACTTACCTTGTTAAAGTTTTATAGCTAAGCTCTTGTTCAAGGGTCTACTTAAATAACTGAACTGCCCTAAGAAAAATGGGACCATTGAGACCAATGAAATGAGTCCACAAAATTCTATGAAAATGAATTGGTTCTAGAAGAAATCATTGCACTCAATGATCAAAGACATATAACTAGAACATCGACAAGTTTTATTGACCAGAAGTAAATTTACACATTTTCCTATAGAGGAAAATATGATGAACATCATTCTTTATTATATTATCATATATTTATAGTATATTAATTCAACTTAACATTATAGACACACTTACTATATACTAGCATCATTACCATGAATTTAGGGTCAGTATTGTTTGTAAGGCAGTTTCTGTTTAAGGTACCCATAGGTGTGGTGATATGACATAAGAACAGGCAAATTTAGTAAGAGATCACAAGTATTTAGACAGTATTAGCAAGAATAAACTTACTCTGCTGTAGGTCATCTGACTCAGTTTGGCCTCAAGTATTAGTTGATATTTTTTAAGTGATTCCAGCTAGAACAGAAAGCTCAAGGTCTCTGGTAAACTAAAAAGGTGGTGGCATACTCAGAGAACCACATGTGATTCACAACAGTTGTCTGAGGACATAGTGGACAAATGGAAAAAAAAAAGGGAGTTAAGCAGGATTTTAGTCAAGACAGGTTTCCTGTGCCAATACC
Source organism: Dolichotis patagonum (assembly GCA_004027295.1). Taxonomy (NCBI): domain Eukaryota; kingdom Metazoa; phylum Chordata; class Mammalia; order Rodentia; family Caviidae; genus Dolichotis; species Dolichotis patagonum. The sequence goes on along the minus strand of PVJX010004462.1, from coordinate 92,097 downwards.
TGAGTGTTTTACACTTTAGAAATAAAAATTTCACAGACGAAGACTAAGTTCAGCCCATCATGTTTTCGTTATTATTTGATGAATGTTATTTTAGATATGCATGGACACTAGTCACAGATACTCATACCAGGAATTCTCTTGAAAAATCAGCTATTCATTTTGGATTGGTGTTGCCTGGTACTCAGTTGTTTTTGGAGGAAGGAAAGGCGTTTTATAGGCTACCACACTCTTCACTTGCTTCACATGTTTATATAACCTACCAGGCCCTGGGGGCATTTGTGTTTGCAAGCCTCCTGAGGGGGAACTACAAAATTAAATTTGCTGTAATAGCTTAGTCTGGCTGCATAAGGACGAATGTGTTGGAGATATCAGAACTGGAGTCAGGAGCATAGTTTAGGAGATTACTTCAAGAATTCTGACAATTAATGAATGGCTAGCAGAGGTTGTGGTGGGTGAGGAAGAAGAGGCGTGGGAAGTAAGCTTCTGGAAGGGGCACTGTGGCTCTGATGATCTAAAACAGAACTAGATGGCAGAGGAAGGGATGACATTCTAGTTTCCAGGTTAATCCACTTGAAAATTGTCTCAGTTTAAAATTTACAAAGGTTTACAAAAAAGAATAAAATTTGCTAGACTTGCAAGCGTTTCCTCTGTGTGTGTGTGTGTGTGTTTGTGTGTGCGCGCATGTGTGTTTGTGTGTGCGCGCATGTATGTGTGCGCGCGCGCGCGCGCGTGTGTGTGTGAATGCCCACAAAGCACTGGGACAGGGTATAAGAAAAAGTGCGGGGAATATTCAAGTCAAAATATAGATTTGAACCCATTGCTATGACCTTTCTCCCAAAATTCATGCATGGAAACTCAAAATATGAGGCCATTTGGAAAGTGATTAAATCAGAAGGGCTTCTCCTTCACCAAAGGTTGGATTGAGTCCCCTTAAGCTCTTGTTGCTTGCAATTTTTTCTGAGTTCTGTGAGGATGCAGGACTTACTTCTGCCCTGTGACCAAGTGCTGGTGTTTGAACTTGAACTTTCTAGTCTCTATGACTCTGAAAAATAAATATCCATTGCTAAAATTGTTGAGTCTGTTGTGTTCTATTATAGCATTGTAAATAAATTAAGACACTTATGTAGGAAAGGAGTGAAGGAAGGATCTCAGACTAAAGTGTACACCTAAGAAAGCATCTGTCAGGATGAGATCACAGGATGAGACAGAAGTTGGGTTGGGAAAACAATCTACCGTTTAAGAAGAAATGTACCCACTGTAGTGTTTCCTCTGTGCTGAGTCATCAACTGGGACAACCAAGCTATGCCAGGGATTTGGAGTGTACAAAAACTCACAATTGTCAGCTAACTGTTCTTTGAGTAAGTTATCTGGAGTGGAGTTCTGATCAAGGCACTCCCATATCTGACCCAGATAACATTAATAAAAGTATGTGATTCTTATGATGAGAGGAGAGAGTTAAGGTTTTGTTTGTTTGCTTAGAGATAGATAATAAGATATGGGTGAAGTTAGCAAGAGATGACTCCTCCACAAGCCTTTTACACAACGGAGCACTATTATACTACAAAGATGGATAAGTTTGAGTCATAGGTATAAGTTCTCCCATTTCACTAGCTAGACCTCAACCCTTACACCTTAGGGTATAAGGATGTACCTTAAGACCATAAGGTTAGATGAAATAAAGCAGACACACAAGCTTAAATATCACTGGTTTTGCTCATATGAGAAACTCAAAGAATAAATAAAAAATAGAAAAATAAAAGGTAGATAATAAGAAACAGAAAAATAGATCGTTTGCAAAAATAGGAAGGAGATCAAATGATAGAGGAGGGAGGGAGAGATGGGAAGGGGAAGGGATGGAAAAAGAATTGTTACAAACACGTACCAACTTTTCATATGAATGTAATCCTTATGTACTGGAAACATGTACTAAAATAGGTTTTAAAACTGTTAACTTTAAAACCCTAAATAAAACAACAGAAAATCAAATCTTTTATACTGTCTGTCTCTACATATCAAATTGTAGGTAAAAATGTGTTGTGGCAGAGATTGCTATATGAATCCTCCAGACTCTTATTTTGTATTTAGATACAATGTTAGAGCATTTTCTTGTGCTTTCTCCTAGTGCAGTACAGCGTTGTGACTGAGGCCTAGCTAGTGAAATGGGAGAAGCGATATGTCTTACTTGCAAGCAGATCTCGTAGAAATCCACTGCCTCCTTCATTCTCTCCTTTTTCCTGGCTGGAAGCGAAAGATTTCAAAGTTTTACCCCATTTGAAGTGTGGGCCCCAAATCATTACAAACAGGCTGCTTGGAAAGTACCTCTATGTTAAGCTCTTTAAAATTATTTTAAGCTGTGGTATTTGGTCACTTTATTAGGAACTAGAATTAAATTAAGAATAGTAGTTCAAGATATGTTGGTATATGCATCAAGTAAAATTGTGTAGATCTACATATTCTATAAAGCATCTTTGCATTTTTACTACTGAATTTGTTTTGCTAGAGCTTCAGATTCACAGCTCCAATACCTACTACTTTAACGTCTGGCTAATAGTATTACTTTAACAAACTCATGATACAAATCTGACTTTTCTTTATTCCCTATTTCTACTAATGATTACAGATATACAAATAGTCAAGAATTATATTTTGTTCTTAAATAAGATGCTTTGATTTCTACTTTTCAAAATGTTCTCAGATAAAATTGGTAAATTTTATTAATTCTAGTTTCTTTATGGATCTTTATGTGCTTTCTATTTTTCACATTGTTACTATGATCATTATAGAATAAGTGTCTATTTTTGTGCCTAAAATGCCAAAAGATATTTATGCCATCATACAGTGAATACAACCTATAGTTTACCTCAGTCCATTACTGGAAATTGTGTCTCTCACTGTCATTGGAGTATATTATCAATTTTAATAACAATAGTATGAAAGAAAGAACTCAGAATTAGAAGAATCCATCTTGAAATATCTCTGTACAAAGTGACCTATGCTCTAGGATGAAGTTGATTGATTCTTAATGTAGAGTCCCTCTTATGCTAATAATTAAGAATTAAACATAGCATAACTACAAATGTTTTAGTGTGTAAGAGGTGACATCAAGTTACGTGCTTTGAAATTAGTGTTTAGTACATGCATACTGAGTGAACAATTATGTTTTTTTCACTGCTTTCACTTAATTAAGCACTCTGTTACAGTTTATTCTGTATCCCATTCAATATGATGGAATGCTATTTCTTTTTCAAGACAAATCTGACTTGTTTTATGACTTCACCCTAGGTATTTACGTGTTTTATCATTTAGATTGATTTGACTGCATTCTGAGTTAGGTTTTTTAATTTTCATGCAGAGCACTTTCTTTCTTTAAATGGATTTCAAAAGACAGAAGTCCTGCTCTATTTTTTTTTCAAGTTTTGATTAGTACATGTTTGCAGTACATAATGATTGCATTCATTGTGGGGATGTGTATATGTATGTAACGTGTTTTAATTCTTTTTTGTCCTCTTTTCTCCCCTCTGTGAATCCTTCCTCTCCACATTCATAAAAGGTATTTCTGTATTTTTCTTCAATTTTTAAAATTCATTTTTTCTCTTCCTTTCCTCATTTCTCTTCCTTTCCTCATCTTATTCTCCTCATTTCAAAGTGTTTTTCCTACTTTCTAGTATCTTTCTTCCATTTTGCTCCCTAGTATATGTCTCAGAAGACCAAGTGTTTCTGTTTTAATATTTTGAGCTTTGATCCATTTAGTTTAGTTGTTTAGTTTAGCTTAGCTTAGCTTAGCTTAGCTTATAGTTTAGTTTAGTTTAGTTTAGTTTAGTTTAGTTTAGTTAAATGCATGATGACATATACTGGTCCACGTTCAATCTTCAGCGTGGAATATCAAGTCACTTAATCCCATCCACTGTCTCAAAGGACAAGTGTAAGAATTTTGAATCAGTTATTTATTGCCCTATCCAAAATGATTCAAATGTATGTTGTGACTAAAGAAAATCCCTTACAGTTTCTATAGGAACAATTAACAAACTGAATGTTTCACAAGAATCCCAATATAAAATTACATTAGAGCAATGTTTTCACCTTGTGAAAGGTAGGTATTGCAAATTAACTGAGCTAGCAAAAAAACAAGGTGAAAAGAGAAAGATATAGAATGCGAGACTTAGCCTTGGTGATGTTAGAACTTCTGGCTCCAGAGGTGCCTGGTATCTCCATTTGAGAGGTGATCACATGTTTTTGTGAGGCTAACTTATTTGGTTTTGGTGACATGTAATTAAAATAGAACTGCCTAATAAAGTAATATTAATTAACTATAAAGATCATAATTATCATTTTTCTAGTTTATTGATGATAATTTGGGACTAAAATAATAGATTACATGACATGAGTCTTCACTAAAGCAGAAAACAGAAAAAAAGCACATTTTGTGGCTTATTTGCATTTCATTAATTTGTTTAAATAAGCACATTTTTTTATATTTTTAAAAAAGGCTTCAAAGACCACTTCTGTATTCCAATCTGTAAAAATATTTTCATTATGTTTATTATAAAAATATAAATGTTTCCACTACAAATCATTTTACATTAGTAAGAGGCCATTCACATTGCACAGTATAACTAAATGAGTGATATTTTGAAAAGACAACTTCATGGTAAAGATATTGCCAATCATATCACATTTATACATGGCTTAACAGATAGTACAGTATACACTGGGCATGTTACCAGAAATAAATAATATGTGTACATTGAGTTTAAGATACATGACAGGTAATGTGATGTATAACATTGTGAAGTAGTTGTAGTTTCATGGTAACCGAAAGTCACTGCAGTTCATGTACAAAGTTGATGGCCACAAGCATTCTAGTACCTCTACTCAACAATTAGGAATCGTACACTGTTATGTTTACATATGTACAGGATAAGAATTATGTAAAGTTTTAAGAGATCAGGTAGAAAAATACTGAAAAAATGAAGAGCTATGTACTGTGTATACAACCTCTACTTTCAAACAAAACCTACAGCCAAAATAAGTGCAGTGTATTCAATGATCTTCAGTTCTACTAGTTTATGAAACGCACAGATGTTTTTGTGTAGACTCAGAACAGTATCCAAGAAATAAGATGCTAGTATGGGAAAATATGAAACTGATGCCAGATTAAATCTCAATCCAATATTCCAAAACACAAAGTACTTGATTAGAGGAATTAGATTTAGCTGCTTCTAGCAGGACTTAAAAGAAAAATTTTTATTAGCTTTTTAAAAAGTTCATGCTCTTATATATCCAATATAAAATTCTAGTAGCATGAGTTGATTATAAATAACATTGGTGAAATTTTGGAAACAGGCTAATATCAACAAAAACATAATCTTATCTTTGTTATATTAAGCCTATAACAGGTTGGCCCTTGTGAATCTTGATCTGTGATTTAAAAACTGTATTTCCTGTCTCATTTTGCATACAAGGATAAATGTCGCAGTACTGTTTTATCCATTCTATTCCTCTGACATATACATTTCTTATATCCATCACATCGTCATATTAGCATAGAAAGATTATAGGCAGGTCTAAAATGTTGCTTCAGAATTATTAGTAGCTAGATCTCTACCAGACACATCCTTCCAAATATCAATGTACATCCTCTTTGTTGGCCTTTATGTAACAGCAAGTCTAAATTCCTGCAATGACACAATTCTGCACTGCTTACAGATTTGAAGAAATTTGCTAAATGACCAGCTATTTAAAAAATATGTTCAATAAATAAAAGAAATTAAAACCTTCTGAGTTATACACCAAAATTACAATAGGTGCATTGAAGTGGAAGACTATTAAAGATAATTATGCCTGATACTGTTTATTGCAATATTTAATCAACTGTCCTAAACCCCAGTAATACAGATGAATAGTTTAGCTAATCATCATTCTCCATAATCACTTGAGTAAGTTTTTCACAAGATATTAAACAATTCTTTAAAGTCAGGGAGTCAGTGATTTTTGGACTCGTGTATTTGCTGTGCTGTCAACTAATGCTACAATCTAAATAGCACTTCAATTATTTCCAGTGTAGTTATTCTATGAATTCTAGAATAGTTCCTTCATGAATAAAGGGAATTCATGGCCTCTGATCACCAGAGCAGAAAGGTTTGTTGTCTGGTTTAAAATCCATTACATACAAGCCAATACATGACACTAATTTAGGAATATAGTTATAATACACCGAGAGACAAAAGCAAATGGGATAATTCGTACTGTAAGAGATTTGGTTACTATATGGATAAGGAAAGTATTTCAGTATTTTTAATACATAGAAGTGAATGGTTCAAAAAATGTGGAGATTTATCATTCTTCATGTCTAGCAAGACATGCTTCCTACTACTGACATTTTGAGAGAGCATTTGGCACTTGGCTGTAACAAATCCAAATTAAATCATCAAGGCATAAATATCAAACAATAAAAAATGATTCAAAAGAAAATAAATATGTATTTTTCTCAAAAATTAAGACACATTTTTACATGATACATTTAAGAAACCTAACAATTAAGAGAGTGTAGTACTCAAAACAACTACAAACTTCATTTCTATATGCATTAAACAGATAAAAGAGAATAATACAATGATAAGGTAGTAAATATGGCCAGATAGTTTGAGGTAAAAATTCCTCTATTTTGCTTGCTTTTAAAGAAACAAAATACCTGTTACAGATTTCTTCTGTGTATAAAAATATCACGTCTTTTCTTTTGCGGCTATTCATAAACAAAGCCACTGTGTCCATTCTGTCATTTCACCATTTTGCTTTTATGGTAGTCAGTTTATGATAAATGGCTCTATTCTTGTTCTTCACAACTTTGAACTGAGGAATTTTAATTTAACCCATCAACTAACATTAAAAAAGCAATTACAAAACAAAATTCATCCACCCACCCATCCACTAAATAACAGGGGAAACTAAAGAGTTTTCCAATTCCATGTTAAGGCATTTAACTCATGTCTGAGTGTCTTATTGAACTTGAAATTTCCATTTGTATCTCCGTGATCAGCAGCTGCTGGTGGAAGGAGGCTGAAGCTTCCCCAGCAACCACTCTCTGCAGAAGGAGAACGTCACACTGGAACCGGACCATTCTTGGACTGTGTTTCTAGGGCTTGAATGCTACTGATGATCTTCTGTGGCCCAACCACAGTGACACCAATCTTTTTCATATCACTGAAAAATAACAGGTAAAATATCTGATCAGAATCATGTCTTTAAGTAGTAAATCTTATGCAATTATATATCTCAATATTTTGGCCTTAATTTTCCGATTTTTGTGTTATCTATGTATTACATTTTGACAATTTTACCTATATATTCTGAAAGGCTATAGTGAATCCTCCAAATTTCTGTGCCCTCAGAAGTTAATGATGTGAACTTATTTGGAAACAGAGCCTTTGCCAAATCTAAAGACAAAAACCGATATGATATTGTCCTAAATTAAGGTGTATCCTAATTCTAGTGAGAGTTTCCTAATAAGAGACAGGAAATGACAGATAATTATATGAAAACAGCTATAACAAAATGAAGGCAGATATAGTACAAGAAACTGGAGTACACTGGAATTCACCAGAAACTGGAACAGGTAAGAAATGATTTCCTCTATAGACTGGATCAAAAGTGTTGGTGGCCAACACTGTGATTTTAGCCTTCTGAATCTAGAATTTTGAGAGAATAAATTTCTGCTATTTAATTAAACTAATAAATTGTATTAATTTGCAATGACAATCCATTTGATTTTTTATTTACTAACCCAGTTAATACAAATGGTCACATAACCTTTGTAAAGTTTTATATATTTTTCTTAAATCAAGGATAGTCTGAGCACTTCTCTGACTATCCTGGCTAGAAGTCAAAATTGTATGAAAATTGTAAGAAACTGAAGACTACTGCATTTCAGCTCTTGAGACATCCTATGTGGGGTAAAGGAGCTGCCATGTAAGTTTGACTACCCCGAGCTTATGGTATAAGAGATGGTATAAGGGTTCACACACTTAATTGAAACTAATAATATTATAATCTCAGGTACAGTGGTACCTCAGTTCAAGACCTCAACAGTTTTGGAAGAGATTGTCACTTTGGTTTTTGTGTGAGAAAGATAGCCATGGTCCTCTCTGTCATCTAATTAAGAGTTTTCAAAGAAAAACAAATTTTATCACACACTTCTGTTTGCAAATTAAATTGTTTGCAAACAAAAGCTTTCGTGAACTGAAGCACCACTCTACAAGGGCAGGCATTTGAATGAAAGCATATCCATATCTCCAGAAGTGATCAATCTATTTGTCACCTGAATATGTTGGTCAACTCCAATAGAGCATAAAGAACTATCTGTTTAGTTCTTTTAAAACTGACAACCCACAACACTGGGATACAAAATAAAATTTTTGTTTTAGCATTTAAGTTTGTGGAATCTTCACTAGATAAAACAACCTCATTGAAAAAAAAAATTCTTTCAAAGTGGAAACAAATAAGGATATATCTTTATTACATTTAAAATGTTTTAAGCTCAGTAATGAGACATTGAATAAAAGTTGTAAAAAATAGGGTGAAATGAACATAAGGAATTTCAGTAAGAGAAAAGCCTAACCTAAACATGTACATATTAAAAATGGTATACATGTTTTCAAATAATTCATCCATGTAATAACCTTTTTAAATTCTTGACTCAGACAGTCTCCTCTAATGAAAACTTCCTTAACTCTCATAAGAAATATAGCAAAATCTCCCTGTACTTGGAACGCAACTTCCTATATTTTCATCTTGTTTAATTTTCTCTGAAAACTTGATCACCCATATAACATATCATCTTACTTTCTGATTTGTTTTCCTTTTGTCTGTCTAGTCATTCAAAAAGGTGTATTCCATGTAGGCAGAAAATCTGCTTTATTTTGTATTTTGTGTGTTAATAGTACCCTAAGCAGTTGCTACCATTTTGTAGATGCTTAATTAATATTTACTCATAAGGGAAAAATGTAAAACATTGTTTTCTATATAAATTAATTTGAACTCAAGATACTATTTGGCAAGTAAACTCAGGTAAATTGAGAATATCAAGAAGACAAACCACATGTGTAAGCACACACACACGCACATATCACATATACACAGAAATGTTTATTATATACTAGTGTATATAGAAATACATTAGTTGATCTCTTCAAAAGTAGGTCTAAAAGCAATAAATATATACAAGCTGACAGTAGGTGATCATTTGAGAAACATTTTATGTATTATTTAAGCATCAACTACATGAAATTAACTAAAATTATACTGTAGTCCATGCAACTCTCTGGGAATGAAGCTCCTGGTGACTTGCAGGTTCCTTCCTTAATGCTATCAGATGGTCACCGAGTTCTCTAGGTATGCGTTTTCTCTTGCCTGAGACCCTGACTGAATACATTCCATAGCTGGTTGCTCTACATAGGGAAGGTTAGTGGGGAGGTAAGTTAACATCAGATTTGCCCTCTTAGAAGATCTGTGCACAGTGAAAGTTCTCATTTAGATGAACATGTTATTTCTCTCAATTTCTGCTCTTCAAATGTATGCTATGGGATTTTGATTTTTTATGTACCATGAAACTATCTTTAAAATGAGTGGAACTATGTTCCTATTGATTCCAAAGCTAAAACAAGTCATGAATAGAGAGCCAGAGAATGGTAGATGTACATAACTATAGGTTTATAAATCAAGAGTCTCAGATTCTCACTCTTTTGTATTCTGCTTTTATCTTTCTTCTAATTCTATAACATATTTTCTATGACTCTGAGATTTTTTTGTCTTTTTATTCTCCTCTTCCTTACATAGTTAAAAAATGAAATGAAGTCATGCAAAGCAGAAAAATATTTCAATGTAGTATGTAAATTATGAGATCTTTGGCAAATTTAAGCATACTAATTTAGCAGTGCATGCCGGGATACTTGGTCATTATCTCTCTCAAACAGAGGCATTTTCCCTCAAGTGACTGTCAAGGAAAAAATCAGATGCTTAAAGTTCAGTCCAATTTGTGACATACCTCATCACTTCTTTACAGATATGTGTCTTGAATACACTCCTCAAAAAATCTTCTATATAAACTTGGCTCAAACAGTCTGTCCAGAGACCCAATGTAACCCAATGATATAAAATTTTATTTATAGTATACATAAAATAATCCATGCAGTATAATTAATGCAAAGGATTATATTGTATTCTGGAAAAGATAAATAACTTAGTTCTTTTCATTATACTTCAGTTAGGTTTTTATGGCCTCTCTAGTGTGTCTATTCCTGCCAGCACATCTTCTCTACTCCATCTTGCCAAATCCAAAATCATTCTAACACCCAGATACTAGGTTTCAATAAGATGTTCTGTGTCTATGTGCAAGTGTATATGTGCCTATGTCTGTATTCATTCCATTGTGATTATCTTATGCAGAAGATAAAGAATTTCCAGACTAAAGAAGAACTCAGGATTGAGTCCAGAAGTTAATGTGTTATCTGGAACTGCAAAGGGAAAGATGATGACATTCTGAAGTGGCACCCAAGGGTGCCGGATGATGGCATGCAGCCAGCAATTTATCTGCCATTCATTCCACACAATTCTTAGTCAGAGTCACTCTGCTGTTTGCTATTCTTTCATCTTTTTGCATTCAAACTTCCTAAATTCATGTTGGGTTATGAAATAATGTTTTAAAATCATATTTATTGAATAAAAATTACTTCATTTGAAAATTAGATGATTTTTGTAGCTCATATTTTAAGAAAATTTCTAAAGTAACTGAAATTGTTTAAATTTACTCAAGAATAAAATTCTATTGATCTTTTCCTGTGACTTCATGGTCTGAATAGGAAAAGAAGGTCCAATAAATTCAATAAGTATCTTAAGTATCTATTAAAGGAGAATCTCTAGAGTTACGTAGTCAAGTGAATAATTTCTGAATTGAATTTGGAGGATACAAAAAATATTGAAGTTGTAGCAATTGAGTCCAAATCAGAAGTCCAAGAATGCTGAAGGAAAGATAAAATACCTAGTAATTATCTCATGGCATTTAAAATGAGAACGTTACCTGATTAGATTTACACAAGTTGTTAGTGTACTAAAAACCATTTTATAAGTCATTTTTAAAACAAAGCCATGAGGTACATGACACTATAGTGACTAAAGGAAAAAAAAATAATTCCTTTTGAGGGACTTTGGGAAAATAGTTACTAATCTTAAATTGTTTCTGATTTTAAAAGAAAAGGCAGAATAAAGGACATTGTGGGGGTGAAAGAGAGCGATATTGAAGACCATGTGACTCAACGGGAAGGACAAATGCGAAAGGGTCAAGTCTCTCAGGAAAAGGCAGCCTTCAACTGTAATGTACATTAACCAGTTGTTCAAACAAACACAAGTAATAAAGAAGAAAAATAGTGTAACCAGCCAAAAAGAACATAGTGGGAGTGAAGCAATATAACGTCCAAAATTATGTTGTCGACCCAAATATATCACTAATTTGAAACTATGACAAATGCTGGTATTTCAACATTTTTAACAAATAATCTTGCCATGTTCACAGCTTATAATGGCTGACTATATTTAAATGACAAAGTAGCAGTTAATCTTATTACCAGTGTTCTGCATCAACCACTTAAATGCAGTGGCTCGTTATCTAAAATTTGAGTGTTGACATATGCATAACTTTGCCTTTGAAAATCTGCCGGTGGTGTGGAATTGTACAACCCTGTGCTTATTTGTTGCTATGCTTCTGTGCGCTAAGGCGGGTGTCTTGTATATCATAATCATAACTGTTTATATCATGAAAACAAGAATGTACAAAAATGTTTGAATGATGGAATATATCTCATGACTTGGTCTAATCAAAATAATTACCATAGAAACTCAAATTATATTGTTGATTGAGTCAAAAGTCTATTTAATAAATATTGCCTTTCATTTTAAACAAAAATGGCAATGTTAGATAAATAATATGAGTTTATTTTCTAAGCAAAAAGTTCTCTTCAATAGTAATAAAACCTTCAGATAGGACTTCTTGTGGTTTTGTTTTTCTGATTGTATTGTTATGCCATAATTTATGCATTTATTTGTAGTCAAGCACTTGTATCTATAACTAATTACATCACACCCTTCTTTTTTGACATTAATCTGTATTCTACAATGACTTTGCTTAAGATTGGCACTAAAGTTCTTTGTATATTAGTAACACATAAATTTTCAAATATTAATTGGAGAGGATAGGACTTAAAGAGACTTAAGAAAACAAAAGGGCTTAAATGATGGAGTAAAGGAAGAAAGACAGAAGATTCTGTCTCAAAGATGGACAGTTTTCCAACACACCATGCATGCTGATATATTTCAGACTACTTTTGGTGAATCTGCCCCACAAAAATCGTTCTTTGAGACCATCCTCAGGAAATGGCCTCTGGATCCAAGTTAATCCTATCTCTCCATATTTCTCTTGAAGAGAAACGATAAATAGTTGCTACTATATGACTGTAAAGGTGCCAATCTACAAATCGAACTGAGCCACTTCAGCGAGCTCTACATGTAGAACAAGACATTTCAACCCACGAATGAAACTGAATCCTAATCTATCTCTTGCAACTTGTTAGTTAAGTGGCAATATCATTTAAGGTTGTGGAAGCCATTTTTATTAGCTAGGTATGTGGAAAAATAAGAAACGTCACTGCAGAGAAAAAAAATAATATGCAGTCATATTAGGGGGTCAGGCAATACTGGCCTTCATTCATAGGTAGGCGAAGAATGTAACGTCTAGTTCTTCTTTTTCCTATTTTAACTACTTTAGCTTGTGAATTAAGACTCATTTTTATCACTGGATTCATGAGGTTGGATATAAAACTCATTTCTTTATTTCCAGAAGTTTCTCCCATTGAAAGATTACTTAGGCAAATGCTGCCTAAAAAATGCAGCCCATCCTACTTGATTCTTACTGGCTTTTAATGCAATGTGAATGTTTAATATGTAACAATATGAAACCACCATTTGATACTAATATTCTGATACATTCTGTGTTTTGTAACTATCAGTCTTTTAAGGAAAACAAAAAGGAATGGCCTTAGATCTATTTAGCACAATATTCTTCAGATTAGACACTTGATAGCAGATAATGACTTGAGATATTTAGTTAGTAGTTGTAAAAATTACTTCTAGATTTATTATGCTTCTGTATATATCAGATTGCCCACTCAGTTCTCAATATTCAAGGTACACAGTATTCTTTTGTAAAAGTAACATAAAATAAGATACACAGGAATATGCAATAGCCATCAAGCTGTACCTGCTTATGTTTCAGAATAGTGGCTTGATTTTGTGGGTCTGTGTAATGGGCTACCTAATATCACAGTATCAGTGAAGATACCTAAACTGAGGCCTTATCACATGACAGAAAGATACTCCAACATGCATCTGTCTAAAGGTGTGGTTATAAAAACATCCAGGGTTCAGATCAATGATTATAAAATACACTACTTCAGTAGTTCAAGCAATATTTATAATGCATTAATCTAGGACATATATGATCAATAGAACATTTACAATCATTCATTCTTCATAATGAAGTTTTTCTTACTCTGTGGAAATCTTGGCTATGGTATCACAAGAACTGTACTCCACGCCCGTGAAGATTTCCTTGCAGTGTGCTGTCCGGACACCATTAAGCCAGTCACCTGTTGTGCGGAAGGTAGTGATATCAACATTGCTTTGGTCCAGAAGAAGGTTTGATGGCCTGCAAGAAAAGAAAACACGAGGCAGAGAAAGAGAGAGAGAGAGAGAGAGAGAGAGAGAGAGAGAGAGAGAGAGAGAGAGAGAGAGATTTGGAGTCAGCAGAGTTGCTGTATGTCAAAACATGATACCAACATCAGCGGGAACTTCCAGGCTTCATGGGGTGTTCCTGTTTATTTGTGAAACTGATCTTCCATGAAGACTTCATCTGTTCAATCTGGCAGCTTGGAAAGAGACTGCATAATCCTCTTGTTTGAGTTTTCCCCTTCAGTACTCATGACTGCTTTTAAAATCATTAAAATTTTGCCAGTGAATGGGCTAAACATACCCATACATTTTATAATTTAATATGTTCCATCATTATTAAAGGCGGTGGGAATTTAGGATACAGTTACAGCAGACATGACAACTAAGTAATTTGCTGTCTGCTTTGGTGATGGATTCAGTTTCAGAACTAAACCCTTACCACTGGTTGTTTGTTGTAGACATTGTAAGTGCTACTGTCTAAAGAATATTTTGAATGAAGTCATCTGTACTTACAGCAGGACATAACATCAGTCATATTTAAAGAAAGCAACATAATAACAATACATAAGCATGAAATTCCTACATATTTAACAAATATATTTATATTTGGTCTTGTTAAATATGTCATTATATATATAAAATATACATTCAAAGGCATAAATATAGATTGTGATTTTAATTTATATTGTACAGTACTAAAAGCATTAAGAAGAGGGACTTACAGGATTATTTTATTTAATTTCAAGTCTGTTCACAGATCTATGGACATTTCCAGAATCTGCTGCATCAAAGAAGCAGAAGAATTAAAAGAAATAGAGGAGGCTATGTTTCTATTCCTGAAGAGACTAAAGAAAGAGCCTGTTAGTGAACTGCCTTAAGGGTGCTTTTTTATTTGTTTTTTGTTTTGGTTTTGTTTTTCTCAGGCTTCAGTGACCTCTTTCATTGTCCTTTGACTCATAAGACTGGACCTAGTCATTAGATGAACCATTTAATATCTTCTCTCTTTTTTCTTTTCTTTTAAGGAAAACAATTTGAACCCAAAGTACTTTTGAATCTCTTTGTTCTCAGACTCGTTGAAAATTGATGAGAATTTATGTGCCAGGCACTATGATAAGCATCTTACACAGATATAAAGTATTTTACCCTTTAACTAGGCACTAATGTGATCCCCTTAAAATACCTATAAAACCTGAAACTAAAGGAGGTAAGTTACATCCGAATTTCCTAGGACAAAAAGGTAGAAATGAGATTTAGACATGCTGTTTTATATCGCAGTCTACACTTTTGACTGCTATGCTATACTATTTAGGTGAAGTGCTGTGTCCATATTCTCTTTCTTCTCTTTATTCTTCAGTTATTTATGATTCTATGATGTGACCTATTTGATTCTTCCATGCTGTCATGTACAGTAGGTCTGTGAACAGATACTGGAACTATAATACCTGTAGAGAACCTGGGTATATAGAAGAATATTTGTCTGATCTTTACTGGTTGCCTATTTCATGTTTCTTACCTGTAAAGTGGGTTAATGACACTTATTTATATGTCACATAACTGTAAGTAGGTAGTTCTTAGAGCAATGCTGTCTCCTAATGAGTATAACATGTTACTATTCATAATTCTGATACTAAGAAACACATTTGGTGAAATAGTTTACATTTTTAAAACTTCAAAAAGAAAATAGCTTAATAAATACTAGTTAATACAAAATGATGGGAATACAATGATTGAATTAATTTAACACTTTGCATGACTGTAAGTTTAGTCATGTATACTATATGCATCATAGAGATAACACAATAAGGTGGATATCATAAGGGCCACACCAGCATAGTCAATGACTTTTATTTGCTCAGCATCTTTCCATAGCCAGTGCTTGAAAATACATGTGCTCTTCTGATTTTGAAAGTTGATATAAAACTGGTCTCTATTTTATACTCTGAATGGTACATTTTGATTTTTACTTCAGAATTCTTACTCAGAATTTCTCACATATTGTGAAAGTGCCACTAAATTTTACCTGTATTGATTTCTGAATCATTTTAAGAGTTGTTATCTGAAAATCCTCAATTTTACCAGCTTTAAAATTAGACTATTAATATTGTAAATTTGGAAGAATGTTCAAAAGTAAAGAGAAACTGACAGGGGAAAGCAAGGAAAAATATATACAAAAGATAGTAAAGCCAGTTATACAGCTCGTTTCTCTTAGTTCACTGAAAAGAAAATTTGGTGCTAGTATTGTCTGCACATTATTTCTTGCCTGTATCTTGTACTCTGAGTAACTACTATGAACATAACAACGTACAATGTATTACTTGTCATTACTTTCTTATTAGCTTGATTCAAAATTGTTTTGTTTTATTATTCTTCTTCTTTTCTTCAAAATAGCAAAGCTAGACTATTATTTTTATAGCCCTAACATGAGTTTTCTAACTTACATCTATCATGTAAAGCACTAAATTCATCATTTAGAACATTTAAATTCAATTACTTGGTGTCAGAAAACACTTTCAAGACAAATGAAGGACATGCATGGCACGTGTTCATCCTTATTTTAGAAATGAATTTAGCTTCTAGCTACTTAATTCCAATAATGTATTAATAAATAGTACAGAATAATTACAAAATGAGCCATTCCACTGAAATAAACTTGTACAGTACTTCGCCTTTAAGTAGCAACCACTAACTTTCATTTAGGACATGTGCTGAAGTTCCCATGTTAACTGAAATAAAATCGGTGAAACAAATCTATAAACGTCTCACCTATACTTAAAAAAGGACTTTTAAATGGGAAGTTTCTACTACTGGTGGCGCTATTTCTCCAATTCATTCCCTCATACACAAGAAATATGCTACCCATGAAGTTAAGATTCCTAAGCTAGGACAATTACAGATCCTGTCCTAGTTCTGCCTGTTATCTTCAAAGGAAAGGGGAAGCTTTTAGATTAACTACACATGCAGATATTTGTGGAGTTGAAATTTCAATTATTTGATTACTACTGGGTTTTTAGGAAGTGGCAAAACTATGTCCAGGTTCAACCTGTATTTCCCTATTGTGTTGAAAACAGAACAATGCCCAGGTCCCTCACCATCAAAAGCATTGGTAGAGTGAAATAGATTACAAAGTTGGAAATTGTTCAACTGGCTGTCTCTTGTACTAAAAACAGACAACTTCAATTCTTCAACATTGGGTATTTTATTTTAATTCTAGAATGAGTAATTTATATTTATATCCTATGGTTTAGCTTAACTAACTCTAAGAAATAATATGAAAAAACAAAAATAGGCCTTATTTTATAAAGTTAATTGTTTTCATTTAACAGTATCTAGAAAGCTGTAAAATCCTTCAGTACTTATTTCTTCTTTGAAGTGTTTGTATAAGTAGTTTTCTAAGACTCTTTAAATCATTCATCTATAAAATAATTTAAAAATTTATTTTCATGGTTAAAAATTTCTTACAGTTTGTTATTTTCCTAAAACATTAAGGAATTACTGGATATGGAAATCCAACCTAGGTTCCAAGACTTACATAATATTCTTAGGTTGCTTGAGTACAGCTGTCTTGAAAGAAATAGCCTCTGCCAGTATTAAACATCAGACATGTAACACTAGATTCATGGGACATCATTGAAACAAAATACAAAAGTAACAGAAATAGCATTAAGTGAGTTATAAGAAAGTTTGTTAATAAGCGAAATGAAGCAAGGTCTGGAAATGGGATGGGTAATATACTAACCTACCTGCACACAAATACCCACGCCCACACACATCCCTCATAATTTCTGTCTACAGTAGCCCAGAACCAGTCTGTGGACTCTCAGTCCCATGAATAGTAATACTTTCTTATTTATGGGTTTGTGGGTATGAAGAATCAAACCCCAGGATATTTATTCAGAATATTTATGAAGTGTGCCTAATAGCAAACTGCAGAATGTTTTCTTCTCAGTTCAAAATGGTTTGTGTTCTTTGACTCAACACTTTGGCCAGACTCAACAAAAGCTTGGGGAAAATTAGTATAAACAAATTGAAATGGAACAGGACGTGCGGATTAGGGATTAGAGTGACCCCACCGAGTTTTTCTCTTTATGACTTGGATCAAAGTACAACCAAGACAAAAAACGACCTAATTTTAATGCCAGTGACCTCAGAATAACCATCCCTGCAAAGTATCATTTTTCCACTTCCAGGACTTCTCTAGGGATTTCAAATAAAAATTGGTTCCTTTCCTCCTCCGAGAGGACATCTGGAGAGTTTATCAATGGATAGGAATTTGTCTCTCACTGTGAAGAGTCTGTGATGTCTCTTCATGCGCACCAAGGGAATCCGGGCTTTCAGAGCAGCTGCAGGCATCGGCGTTTTTTCAGACCCCAGCCCCAGACGCTGGGTCTGAAGAGGAAATTTATAGGCCGGGTGATGTGCACCGTGAGCTCACACTTTTACTAGACAAATTAGATAGGTTTCAATCGGTGCAGCTGTAAACGATGTCCTACAGAGTTCCACCTGATCTTTTACAGCTTTTCATAAATCAGTGCCTACTGGCCGCAGACCGCAGTCATTAAAAAGAAATCATGGAAATTACATGTTTGCTCAAGGGAAGTAAAAAATAACTTTCCTCCCTTTCTCTCTCCCTTCTTGTATTTGAGTTTGTGAATTATCCTTTTATACAATTGCATTAAAGGTATACACATATATTTTCTGCCCATCCACCCCTGTAAATGGTTGCATACAAATTAGAGGCAGGGCCTGGAAAACAAATGCCAATTAGTGGGAAATCTCGAGAACGTCTGGTGACAATCACTCTACCTCACTAATCTTTTAGAATTTCAAATCAGTAGAATTGAATAAATAATCTTTGTAGAATTTGGATTTAGGGATTTGTTTCATGAACCAAAATCATGCTACTATACATTTCTTGAACAAACAAGTACATGACAATGAAATTTAAAATTAACAATATATGTGTAGAGTATCCTATAACCCTATGATTATTTTTATTTGTTTTGAACATTTTGAGACATATTATGTGGCATCCTTTTTATTCTCTATAATATAATACAATCATTCAACAGTTTTCATAACTTATCTTTAATTCTTTACTTAAAATGATGCCCTTTTATTATTTCAGGAGAAAATGTTTTATGTGTCAATTTATTTTTATGTAGATTCATGCTGATTTTGATCACTTTATCTGTGACATTTAAAATTCCGATAAGATTCAGTGTATTTAATTTTTCATAAGTAACTAAAAATAATGTTTGAATATATAGTTCCCAACAGAAAATTAATACATAAATGATATATTAAGAAAAGTAAAGCCATTGTGTTTAATTATCTTTACTCCTAAGAACAAAAAATTTAGCTATTACAGCCATCGTATCTGCTTTAATTCCTCCCTGTGGTAAAATTAGTCAGATTTTAAGATTAAAAAAGAAAAGAAATATGAAAGAAATCACCTGGGTATTTGGGATATTTGCTTTCCTCTCAAACGTTGTGTATTATACTTATTCAGTAAGTAAAGTCACCCTGCCAGTTTTAGAATGTGAGGTCAAAGCCATTTTAGGAAGTAGACTGAGTTTTTAGTCATAAATTTATCTTGAAAGATTTGCCAAAAACTTCAGTTATTCTCCAAATGTGTTATATACATGTACAGATCAGAAGTGGATCAGAAGTTTTTACTAATGTTGCTATTTATGCTGCAAATTCAGTTACCAGGTAATGCAATGGAACAACAGATTTAAAATTATTTCAATTAAACTGACTGTATATGACTGGGACCTGTGGAACCTCATTCTGCATGTATTATTAGATATGTTGTTTAAGTCTTTGTGCCATAAATTTGGTTTTAACTTAGTGGAAAATATTTCAATAGTTTTGTTTAATTACTTATGACAAGAATTTGATTCCATTTGATTACCACAGCATTGATAAAGCCATGGATTGTAAAATTTCTGTGACCTGAAAAACTTAATTTTTGCACTGCAGCATATATATGTATCTAAATTTATATATTATCTAAATTTACTGTATAAATATATAAAATATCTAAAAATGAAAAGGGCATCTTACTCAATAGAAATAAATTCATTCTCAGTTCCACCTCACTACTTTTTTATTTTTAATTATCTCCATTCATATATGTAACCAAATACATTTATGTAAATCTAAGAGAAATATTGTAAAACATAATATTTCAAATAATTTCCTTCAAAAAGTGAATTTTGCTTATTTCACTTGTGTCTAAAGGTATGTGAAATAAGATAAATTTTATCATGGTAAGATGGTTTTCTTTTTATTTTAAAACATTTAGTTTTTATTTATTTATTTTTTAGCATTTAGTTTTTAAAAAAATTCATCATTTTGCTAGGGGTTACCTCAGCGGAATAAGCGCCTGCCCGGCAAGCATGAAGTCATGAGTTTACTCCTGGTTAAAAAAAATTACCGTTTTATCCTTTTTGAGTTGTACAGTGTAGTGCCATTTATTGTATCTCATTGTTGCACAAATGATCACTATCGCACATGTCTAGATTATTTTTATCTTGCAAAAAGATAATTGGAACTGTGTACTCATTATACAATAATGCCTTTCTCCATTTTCCTCCAAGTTTTTGACAACAGCTATTTTATTTTTTAGTTTCATGAATTTGATTGACTATGCTAGGTACTTCATATAAGAAGAATCATGCAGTATTTGTCCTACATTGATTGTCTAATATTAAATAGCATTTCCTATCTTGGGAAACTTTAAGAAAGCTGTCTCTGACTCTAGAGGGATAGAAATCTTTATTTTTCCATTTTATATCTGTGTATTGATTATATTTTAATTTCTCAAAAGCATCATCTTATATTGTTTTCCTTTTCATTAGCCACTTATACTTAAGTCTCTTGAATTTGCATATTTAATCCTTAGAGAATTGAAATGCTTCTTCAAAAAAGAGCTCAATTCTCTTTATTTAATAGAAAATCTTTCTTTAACATTTTTTTCTCTTTCTTAGTTTTTTGCAGTATTTGATAACATACTTCTTTCTGCTCACATTTTGAAAATCTTATGAGCTGTGGTTTTCTGTAATGATTTAAATCTAATCTTACATCTCATTGTTCCTCATTTCTACCTTCCCAGTTCACATTGTACTATAATCTGTACTATAGTAGGTACCTGTCTTTTAACTCTAAAGGTAGTCTTTATTCTTTCTTCTGCAGAAAGGAGTTAATGCTATGGGCTAATGATCTGAGTTCTGGATGAATGTTTCATATTTGTTTTCTTCTGAAATTTTCACTTACAAGGAGACCCAAACTCCATTGGTCACTATCACACCCAGTTACACACAAGAGATACACTGAAATATTTATTTTAGCTTCTTGATTCTTGTAGACATTTGAGCTGGTGACTTCTGATCTAAGTTACTGAGCCAGTTAGAGGAATTATTGGGATCCTTGGATACAAGAGTCCTGCAAGAAGAAGTAGAAGATGAAAATATTCTTGCATATTGAGATGAGACATAGCTCAGGGTCAATCCGTCTGAACCAGTGCTCTTTACCATTCAAAGATTAATGTTTTCTGATAATCCATGCAACATGAGGCCTTTATTTCAAATTAAATAATATTAGAAAAATAAAGATATTATATTTGATGAAAATCACAATTGCTAGAATGAGATTTGTAGCTGCTAAACATATGACTTTGTCTGCTATTTATATCTCTACAGAAAGAATGCTCTAAATTGTGTATATAGCTTTCCACTCTTCTCCAAACTTGGGACAGAACTTTCAAGTTCTCAGATTGAATCTACTTTTAAGAAAACAAATCAATACTTAAAAAAAATAGGCATAACATATAATTTAGTATAACTATCCTTGCATTCTCACTAATTAGGACTAGGAAACCTCTGAAAATGTTTTTCTTACAAAAACATGCTTACCTCAAAAAGTTGCTATATATGATGGCAAATTTTTTAGAGATGAGTGCCCAAGGTGTAAACCCAAACCCACTTATTTTTTGCAAAGTGACAGCATTTAAATTAAACCTAAATATTGAGATTTTAGTTTAGAAAAAAATCATTCATACAATAATATCTTTTTATCTTAAAAAGAAAAGCAAGTAACGTGTGTACCATAAGTTTGTCACCACTGCTACAGGATTTGTATATAGGCACAATTTTATACATTGATCTAACTATATGATTCAGAAATCTGAGTCCCTGAAACTAGGCACAAAGTAAGAGTAGAGGAGCTTCTTGGATTTTGAGGAGTGTGTTTCTGGAGCTAAACTGACAAAAGGGGGCACCTATGTGAAATTTTGTTTAGAGGAAGTTTTAAGCTTTTAGCATTTTTACTCAACCATTCAGTAAAAAATGCTCAACAGACAGTTTACCAACATCCAAAGCAATCTATGTAATGATAGGATATTAGATTTTTTTCTAAAAATTTTGTCCTTTCATATGGAAATTTACTAAAAATGTAAGTATATATTTATTTGTGCATTTAACAGACACTTACTGAGCTTTTACTATTTGTTTAGCGCTGGATCATATCCTCATATCTTACAGGGCCTCAGTTTATTGGGGGAATGGACAGTTTAAAGGAATTTACACATTCACAGACACAAAGAAAAGTGAGAATTAAAATAGTGATAAAGGATAAATACATGGCTTCCTGTAAAATAATAATGACATTGAACTTTAAATTGATTTCCTACTATCTTGTTTTGAAGTCCTGTATTACTTTCAGTTTTGTTATCATTGGCTTTATTCTGTTTTATTTTCTTCAGTTTTACTCTTAAAAATAAAAATAAATAAATAAAAATAAATCATTTGGCTGTAGAATTGCTCAACAGATACACGATATGAAGAAGAAGAAAGATGTAAAGAGAAGTGAAAGATGAAGGATATGATGTATGCAACTCTCCTCAAAAATGTTGGTTTTTCTGAAGAAACAAAGACTTAACATTGAGGCTGAGTACTGCATAAGAGAAAGTGACACAAGCTGAAAGTTTATAATGGTCCCCCTCCTTCCTCACACTCTCCCTCTCCTTCCACAAAGCAGTTGTGTAAATCAAATCATCTAACTCTGATGCTTCAAATGCTTTAATGAATTCTTTATGCCTTTGAAAAATTTTGCAAAGTCTTCATGAGTGTGTAGCCTCAAGCGCTCTATTTGCCTTTTCAAACTTATAATAAACTCTTCCTCTCTCTACTGGACATCAGTCGTATTATTCCCTCCTAGTACCCTCAAACTGTTCTCCAGTACCCTCAAGCTGTTTTCAGCTTATTTATCCTATAACAAGAATATTTGGTCAGGAAATTCTTTAAACAGCTATCTCATTGTGAGCTTCATGTAAACTCAAATTTTATTTTTCCAGAAAGTTCTTTCTGAATAATTCTTTATTATTTACAATAATCATCTATTTATTTCATTTTTATTATCTATAGTTGTCTAGTGTTTGTAGTACATCTTCTAGAGTATAAACTTCACTATGGCAGGGACTGCATTTGTTTTCTTCATTCTTCTCTGGAGTACACTCAGTGCCTAGGTACAGGGAATTGGCATATAAGTTATGAAGGTTATATGAAAAGATGCTTAGAGCAGACCAGGAATACAAACTAGGGACAGGTTAAGAAGTTATTTCAATACCATGGGTAAACAAAGGAAATAGTCATAGAAAAGTGTTGAGGGTGAGGAAGATGAAAAAATGGATCACATTGATCCAATGATCACCTAGATCAAAATATTTGGGGCAAGAAAGGAATACCAAAAGGTATTTTGATTCCTACTTGGCCAAGCCAAGAGTTGTTGATGTAGTCAAATAAATTAGAAACTCCGGAAGGATGAAAGGTGAGAAAGCAATAAAGAAGAGAGGAAAGAAAGAAAGAAGGAAAGAAAGAAGAAAATAAAAGAAGGAAGGATGGATTTTTCTATGACTTAAGGGGACTTTTTCTCTTATAAATAAAGGAAAATATAAGATATGTATTCAGGTGCCAATATACTGTTTTTGATTCTTTCCTTTTTTTCTTTTCTTTCTGAAGTCCCCACCCAATGTCTGCATATTTTTCCATTCAAGTTTATTTTCAGGGTGATCACTGGCAAATTTAAAAAGTAAAAATTAATTTAATCAAAGATGAAAATGAAATAATCATTGCCAAATTTGGGAAAGGAAATTTTCTAAAGAAAAATTTCTTGAAATTTTTACATGGTAATGTGACATTGTTGATAATAACTTTCAATGACATAGTCTGTTCAGTTATATCTTTTAAAAGCAATAAGTAAATATATAATCTCTTAAACTCTTACATTTGAGTTATGTTGGATTGTATTTCATAGAAAAAAGATTAGCAATTTTACTGAGATTAAACAATTTATGATAAAATATATGGGCAATATTCATGTATTTAAATGCCATTAGGAAAAAGTTGTCTATCTAATGGAAAAATCAATTAAGAAAGAATATTAAAATTTGGATACTAGGAGACACTATGACATACTATGATCTAAAATTAAGACTACCTTCACCCATAAAATTGAAATTAAATCTCCTTAGATCATATTACATAAATTACCTTTTTATTGATGAAACGATTCTGTGGAGATGGTTGAAATGTCTTTTTTATGATATGGAAGGAGTTTAAAAGATGCCTTTCTTTGCTATTACACTGAAAAAAGATCAAAAGAAATGGCTTCAAGGTGTAAAATGAAGACCATATGGCCCAAGCAAGGACAGGTTTGTTATTCTGTTAGTTGTTAAACTGTCAGATAGATTTCTCAAAAAGCCCCAGTACTGTCTTTCCCTGTGAAGTTTAAAGCAGAGTTTCATCCTTTTGGGATAAGTTATGGGAAGTTTTATCTAAAGATCTGTCACAAAATTCAATCTTAGTGACCTCTAAATAATATTTCTAACAAATAAACTCCTACTCTTGTGTACTGATATTAAGAGTTTGGTTCAGATCCCCTTGAAATTTAGTACAAATACAATGTAAAAACTGAATGATGTATGCAAGCCATACCTAACTTGAATGATTAAAGACTTGACTTTAAGGCCTGATCTATAAAATTCTTAAAAGAAAACATAAGGGAAAAGCTCCATGATAGTGGTCTTAGTAATAGTATTTTAGGTCATGACCCCAAAGTATAGGTTGTGAAATAAAAATAAGATACGTAATACTACATCAAACTAAAAAAGTTCTGCACAGCAAATTCATGAATCAAAAAAAGTCAACCTAAAGAATGGAGAAATATTTACAAACAATATATTCAATAATGGGTAAATATCCATAATACATAAGAAAGTTGTAAAACTCAATATCAGCAAACAAAAATCCTATGAACAACTTGGTTAAAAACTGGAAAAATATTTGCATAAACATTTTTCCAAAAGACATACTAATGGCCATTGGATACAAGAAAAGATGGTTCTGTCAGGAGTAATCAGAGACATGCAGAGCAAAACTGCAACAGTACCGTTACACCTGTTGTAGAGCTATTATCGCAAAAGCAACAGATAATAAGTGTTGCTGATGATGTAGGTTAAAGAAATTTTGGTATGAATGTAAACTGGAGAGTCATTTGAAAACTAAAGCAGGACTACCAATGTGTTCTAGCTATCTCAGTTTGGGGCATGTGTCTGAAGAAAACAAAATGATTATCTTAAAGATATATTTGTATTCTTATACTTATTGCAGCATTTTTCATAAATCAAGAGATGAAATAACCTAAATGTCAATAGCAGAATGGGCAAATAAAATTTTCTGTAAATACTATTCAGTCATCATCATTATTATTATTATTGTTATTATTATTATTATTTTATTTTATTTTTTTGGTACTGGGGATTGAACTCACGACCATGTGCTTGCAAGGCATGCCCTCATGCCACTGAGCTAAATCCCGGCCACTATTCAGTCTTAAAAAAGAAAAAAATATTGCTATTTATGACAATGTGGCTGGACATGGAGGAAATCACATTAAGTAACATAAGTTATATGTAGACAACAGACAAATATCTACTGCATGATCTTGCGTATATGTAGAATCTAAAAAGGAGTAACACATAGAAACAAAGTAGAAGAGATACTATCACAAGTTAGAAAGTGGGAAAATTAGAAAATATTGGTCAAAGCATATAAACTTGAATTTACAAGATGAATAATCTAGGGAGAACTAATGATTCATAATGACTACAAAAATATCATACATTAATATGAAATTTTCTTGGAAAGAGTCTGAATAGTCTTATCACAAAAATACATAAAATTAAAATAAAAAAATAATTATGTGTAGGAATGGATATGTGGATTAGTTTGGTTTTGATAAACATTTTATACGGTATATGTACATTTATCACCATGTTGTATAACTTGAAAATGTACAATTTTATTTGTCAATAATAGCACAAATATATATATGTATATACATATATATATATAAAATGGGGAACTCATATTTTACCTCGTGCTCCAACATTGCTTAGCTTGACTGTCAGTTTCTGCATTTACCTAAAATTTGGTATTTATTCACTGCAGATTTGGAGGACATTAATCTTCATTTCTTAAAATATTGCTTTAATTTAAAATAGTTGTATGAAAAGATAATTAATGGAACCTTTTTATCTTTATGTAATCACATACCCATTCATTCACTATTGCTTTCTGAACAGATAATTTAAGGTGAAAATGAATTTCTCACTCATGGAATGACAGCTTTAGTTACCAAGCTTTGTACCCATGGAAACGGCAAGGTAGGCTAGCATGAGTGGGAACTGCAATAGCACAGTGGACACTAGTGAAGAAGCAACTGTCTATTCAAAGTTTCATAGAAGTGTGCCACAGCCTACAACTCAGTAGTGAATAAACTCCATCATATTTATCAAGGTATTATTGAACTCAGTAGTCCTCAAACTATTGATTATAGCCACACAGCTAAAAATTCTGAAGTGCTTCTACCTCTATTATCAGAAAGTATGCTTTTTAAAGTATAAAATATGTAGTAATTCATATAATTAAGCAAAACAAAAGTTTATAAGCCTGTAAGAACACACATGACAGGAGAATTGTTTTTCTCTGACATGTAAGTGAAAATCTGTATTATTAAACAAGACAGGTAGCTTTTCCTTTAGTTTTTCTGAGATTTTACCTAATTTATTAATGTCTTTATTATATGAACAAAATTCATCTCTCCCTATTATACTTCATAGATGCACCATAATCTACAATATTCAAAAACACTGAGAAAACTCAGTTTTCTTCATTATAAGAAATACACAAAATGTAATGGACGCTATGTTTTCTTTACTGTATTAAAATTAAAATTTGTGTACATTTGTGCAATTGTCCTGAGAAATGAACCTTATTTTACTCTTAGTTTTATCATTAACACTATCTAACAAAGCAATTGGTACAAAAATACATTTAAGAACTTTTGTTTAATAAAGCAGAAAGCAAGGAATTCCATTAATCAGTATAGGTTTGGATGCATAGCTATCATTAGTTTTTGAAGGTTTTAAACTAAAAAGAAAACTAGACTTTACTAAAATTAGCCGCCAACCCAGAAGGTTTCTTTCCCTTCTTCCCTCTTTTGCTTCCTTCTTTTCCTTTTCTTTAAACAAAAGAGAGTATAAGAGGAAACCATATGCCCAAAATTTCCAATTTCCCAAAGATTTAAATTAAAACTACCTGGAAATTAAAACTACCTCAGAATAGCAAATTATTATTAAGTGACATGAGAATTCTTCCTAAAGAAAAAAGAAAATAAAGCACATCTCACTAATTTCGAGAATGACAAGTTTCAGAGAATGCAGACAGAGCAGGAAAACAAACAAACACGCATTTCACAATGACTGCAGGATGGAAGATCTAACATGTCACCTTGCTGCTGCGCTAGTGATGATCTTCAGACTGCTGGGATTCCGGATCAGCTTGTCCAGAATGCTGACAATCTGCTCAAACTTAGGTCTGTTGTTCCTGTCTTTCTGCCAGCAGTCCAGCATCAGCTGATACAAGGCAGCAGGGCAGTCCATAGGAGGTGGCAGGCGGTAACCCTCATCCACAGCTTTAATCACCTGTGTGAGAAGTACAGTTCTCATAGACTTAAAAATTGGGGTGTATTTCACTTCTTCATTTGCATCGATATGAATATTTTAGAATTATATTTAAAAGCCATCATTGTAAATTGACTAAAGTCATAATGTCTGATTAAAAAAATTGACAACTTATTTATGAGTACAAATACAGAAAGGAAGATGTAGTGAGGCAAAATAAATCTAGTGAGGTGTTTGTAAAGCTGTTTGGCAGACTAAATTGAAAAAGAAATGTTCCATGATATAGAAAATTTGTTATAAAAATTATTTGGTTACCAGATCACTATGGAAGTCTTACATGAATGCATGCAAAGAAAATTAATATACAGATTTTTACTCTACCACAATTCTTAAAGTCCCAAATCATAGTAACTTTCTCTGGTAAAATCCTATGTACTGCACAATTAAATAGCTATTTGTTAAGTTATATTTTCAAAACATGCAAAGTGAGGATTTTTAAACCTTCATGTGCTTCAGAATACCCAGAAGACTTATTAATTTATACAATACTACATCCTCAATTTTTGAGTCTCTGAAACCAAGGGTCTAGGTCAAGGCCTGAAGATTTATATTTGTAAGATTAATTATTGTAAAACTTGCAAAATTGCAGGTCCAGGACCATGGTTTGAGATCCTCTGATATGAGGAGAAGAGAAGGGAAGGGAAGGGAAGGGAAGGGAAGGCAAGGGAAGGGAAGGGAAGGCAAGGGAAGGGAAGGGAAGGGAAGGGAAGGGAAGGCAAGGGAAGGGAAGGCAAGGGAAGGGAAGGGAAGGGAAGGGAAGGGAAGGGAAGGGAAGGGAAGGGAAGGGAAGGGAAGGGAAGGGAAGGGAAGGGAAGGGAAGGGAAGGGAAGGGAAAAGACAATTGAGCCTTACTTTTCCAAGTATTATTATTAAGAACAAAACAAAACAACAACAAAAAAACCAAAATAAATCCAGTATGTTAGTGTAATTAAGGAAAAACATATATCTAAACACCTTTGAAGAAATTTTGTAAGTTAGTGAATAAAAAATAGCTGAAAGCATTTCAGGTCAGCTTCTTATATATCTTGGGATTATATTCAAAGTTTATGATTAAGGATAAAGTACTGACTCCAGATATTAGTAACATTCTTTTACTTAGAATTAGCACAATATAAGTCATAAAACCAAACTAACTTTGGTAAAACAGTATCACAGTTATCATACAAAACTGAAGATAATTGCTTTATCTAGAGACTTCAAAGTTATAAACAAAATTTACGTGCAAGTTTATTACATTATCAGAAAAAAACATAACAGAGAGTGATTATTTTGTTTCATTTTGTGCAATACTAAATTTAAATAAACAAGATGGAATAGATGCATTAAATTAATCAAAGCTTGGAAAACATGCATCTTAATGTTACAAAGGAACAATTTTGTAGCAAAAATATTTCAAATATTCTATGATATATATTTGGTTTTTTCATTGGTCATGTATGTCACTTCATGTTTAAACAAAATATATTTCATCTCATCACATTCCTGAGTCCCTGTTTGATGGAAATGTGTAAGGCTGTAAGAGCAATGCAATTAATATTCTTGTAAGACTTGAAAACAGCTTCATTTCTTCTAAGTATTCTATTTCAATGTCATAAACTATGAACACCTGGTTTCATTATGCTCCACTTCCTTGCACAGCTTGATTTTTAAATCTGAACTCATAACTCATAAACTACAAATACATACTTACATCCTGATTGGACATCTCCCAGTATGGTCTCTCTCCATAAGACATTACCTCCCAGAGAACAATCCCATAACTCCATACATCACTTGCTGATGTAAACTTGCGGTAGGCTATTGCTTCTGGTGATGTCCAACGAATTGGGATTTTCCCTCCCTTCAAATAGAAAATCATGCTTTAATAAATGAGTAATGTGTAGAACATATAACATGCATAATGTAATTTGAAATCAGAGAATTTGTCAGGGTATTTTTATTCTGAAATGGAAAGTAGATGTCTATAAAATATGATGATATTTTACTATAATAACACCAGGAACATGCCATTTATAACAAAATATATCTACAAATAGTGTTGAAGAATTTTGAATTTTGAAATCACAAAAATAGAAATTTACTTAAATACCAATATTTATATTAATTTTGACACATTGATTAAATTCCTACAACAAAATGGAAATATTTTGGATATAACACATTTAAATATTAAAATAGTTATCAAAAATCATCCTTTATTTAACATAGATTTGTATTTGACCAAACAATCTGTTAAGAAAAAAGAAAAATTTATCATCTGTAAATAACTTAGAAAGCTTACTGACAACGTGTACTTACAGATGTTAACAAGCACATTTAAAATAAAATTATGCTTTTAAAAATTTCAACTTACCTATCAACCTTTCCGATTGTTATGAATAAAGAAATAAATGTTTGAGGACATAGATGTGACATTTAATTGCTCATTATATAAGATATATGTCTATTACAATGCCACATGCTATGCCACAGATATTATGGAATAATTAAAATTTTTAACCATTATGAGATCTTATAACTATATTTCCAGAATTTATAGTCTGGAGAAGAATAATTCTATCTCCTTGGGTTATAGAATCTATAAAGCTATAGATTCCATTGAGTTTTCATAGAATTATTATTAAATAATTTTAACAAAAATATATCAGCACTATACAGCTCATTTTGGGTTACACTATTAAAAATAATAAATTGGATCTTTGTTTATAAAATGTCTGGCAAACAGGAATGATAATAATTTGTCATGCAATAATATAGAAAAATAAGTACATAATACATTCTTTTTCATAGTTTAAGTTTTATGTGTATCATGGAAGGCTCACACTTATTAAAATAAAAGTTTTGATTTAAGAATTCCAGTGTCTGTATTTCTAACTAATGCAATTGATGATGATTATTTTGACCACTAAGTAGCAAAGAATGGCACCTTCTGTGGATGCTTAAACCAAATCTGGGATTTTGTTTATTTACTTATTTATTTATTTATTTTTGTTTTTGGTACTGGGAATTGAACACAAGACCTTGCACTTTCCAGGCAGGCGCTTATGTTGCTGAGCTAAATCACTGGCCTACAAATCTGGGACTTTAGGATTTAAAATTTCAAGTATCTTGATTTTAACAGATACCAATTTTTATATGTGGCACTTAACAAAATTTAATCGAAGTGCTGAATGACATGATTAGATATACTTTCTCTTCCCTAAATAACTCAGAGAACTAAGGAGTCAAACAATGTGATAAGCGATGGAGAAAGGAAGTACAGTATTTTAAAATGTCAATTACAAAAGACTTTCTGATGTTTTCGTGTTACTCTCATTTTACTAGAACCAAATGAACGAAATGGCATTGAAAATAGTAAAAACAAACAAACAACCCCCCCCCAAAAAACCCCAGTCTTTCCATTGAAAACTTTGTATATATTTAGAAGCAAAACATTGATATGTATCACCCTACCAAAGTCACTGGTTGCAATCCAAATATGTTAATTAAAAATATCAATAAGCAAACAACAGAAAAAACCTATTTAGTTTTATTTCAATCACATGAAAATGGAACATGCCAAAGTTATTTCACCTTAAGTTTATCATCACTGTTTTTCAGAAAGAAGAGCATTGTTATGTTAATCAAATTTCTTACAATACTAAACTACTGAAAAGTAGCCTTTTTTTTTTTAATATGGACACCTCCATTGCCATGCCTAGGTTTAAAAAAGATCTGTCCCACATGTATATATAATTCTGTTGAAGGAATGTCTGCTGAATTCCTGTGTCCATCATTTCCTGGGGCTCTGTTTTACAGAATCCCTTATTTTGACCCGGACTTTGTGGAGTGTGTAATCTAATGCAGTAGATGATTAGATTCAGGTTAATTATTTTCATCACAATTTTCCAATCAATGTCATTTGTTTTCAACTGCATAAATCTTATTAGAATTTTAAAAAACGTATAAATGGAAAATGTGCTTGGAGAAATGTATTGTAAGTTATATTACTAAAAGAAAAATGTGTGTGTGGGGGTACCAGATATCGAACTCATGACCTCGCACTTGCTAGGCAGGCGTTTGTACCGCTGAGCTAAATTCTGGCCTAAAATAAATATTTTTAAAACTTTCTTCTTTTCCTCCCATGTTTTATAACTGTTGTGAACTACGTACACACACACACACACACACACACCACTCTACTGTTATAATGACAACTGCAAAATTTTCAATTGATTTAACTCTAATAATAAAATGATAATCATAGATTTAATACTTGCATCCATTCCCTAGGCAGACATTTGTAGTGATATAATTCATCTCTGAATGAGACAGGAATTGAATTAAAAGAATTCAATATTATTACTTATTATTTTGTTGTTGGTAATAGCCTTATGATATTTGTAAGGAAACTAATAAAGTGTCTAATCTTTAATACAATGCTCCCTAAATGCTCCTACTCTGCCAATCACTTCAGTAGGTTTAACACAACTTTCCTACAGTTATAACTACAGCAGAGATTTCAAACCAGCAAAATGTTGATGCAGTTAAAAAAAAAGTGTGCATGTTATCACAAAATCTTCCAATTCTACTCTGTAGTTTCACACTATATTCAACACTAGCAAAATGAGGTCAAGTCTTATCTTCTGACATAAGTAAAACTGGAGTTCCTCAACTCTAATTTGAAATCATGAGCGTATGAACAGCTAAATATTTTACAAAGTTGAAAACAAGGAACATAATTTACAGGAGCCTGTGATCACTACGGAGAAGTATGACTTCTGTATAAATCTATCATCTTGGCTCCTGTGCAGAGCGGGCATTGACCAAGGCATCTTGATCTGAGTTGAGTCCCCTTTCTCTTAAATATACGCTATCTTTTTAAAAAACATATCACAGTTTGCTCTTGAGTGACTTTTACACCACTTGACTTCTGTTATTGGTAAATATTTTAACTTAAACAATCTATCAAACAAGTTATGCTTGGTGGAACACTTAGGAATCTTCAAGGTATATTTGGTTTATCTTCTGTGTTTCTTCAACTGCTGAAAATACCCTGTCTTTACATCCTCAGCTTTGCATTCCCATAATTTAAAATCAAATTCAGATACTGGACATGGTTGCAGCAAAAGGACCAAAGTTCAAAATCAGGGTGAGTAAGTTACTGAGACTATGTCTCAAAATTAAAATAAAATAAAATAAAATAAAATAAAATAAAATAAAATAATAAAATAAGAGACTAGAGATATAGTTCAATGGTGCAATGGTAGAGCATTTGCCTAACCTAAACTCTACATTCTTTGGATTTAATAATTTATAATGGAGAGAGATGGACATTCTACCTCCCCCATTTGCATGTTACTCAGTGTAATTTACACGCTAAATTTTCTAACTGATGCGTTCATTATCTTCCATAAATATTTTAAAATGAGAATATATAACATCCAGACTTTACGTTTTTCAAACATACAATATAATATCACTAACCATAGACACATTGCTGTGTATTCAGTTTTTCAAAATTTATTCCTCCTATGTAAATGCACTGATGTATCATTTCAGCAATGTCTCCCTATTGCCCAACTCATCTACTCTCCACTTCTATAAGATTGGAGTTTTTAAAAATATCTTAACTATTACATGAAAACATGAAAATTAAACATATTCAATGGAGTGAAATAATGCTTCAATATTCATATATATTCTGTAACATTTAAAACAGATTAAATGTATCTACAAGTATCTCCTCCATCACGGTTCATTTCTTTAGGGTTAAGATTATCAAAATTCTTTCTTCTGGGTTTTGAAATGGACCTTACACAAGTATTGTCACCCTATTCCCCAAAGCATGCACACCATGACTTCCTGCTCCCATCTAACCAAACACTGACCGACCTTTCCCCAAATGCCTTCTCAATGCTCCCTTACCTTTGTCCCTGATTATCATTATTCTACTCGCAACTTTTTTGAGATCAAATGTATTTGACTTCACATATGAATGAGCTTGAGCAGTATTTGTCCTGGTTTATTTCACTTGGCATAATGTTCTCCAAGTCCATTCATGTTGTCACAAATGGTGAGATTCTACCCTTTTCATACCACCATCGTATTCTGTTGTAAATATATACCACTGATGATTAATATGTCAACCTCAGAGTACACTGGAAAACAAAACTGCTCTTTTACTCCCATCTTTGTGCATCTCGAGTAACATTGGAGCAAAACTTCTCTAGAGGAGCACCATCCACATTTCAGAGCAGGTTTTTTCTGGCATAGGACTTGCTCTGTCAATTGTGAGTTCAGCAGCACTCACGACCTATCTTGCCATATTGCATTAGTATTCCCCGGTTGTGAAAGACAAAAATGCTTCCACACAATATCAAGTATCCATTTGGGAACAAAATCACCCCCATTTGAGAACCACAGCTTTAGATGGTATGTGAGGAATCTAGATTAGCAAAAGAAAATAATCCAAATAAACCCTAGGATCTATTTAGGATTTTATGTAGACTAAGTGGAATCACATTTTTTCACTATTTTTACTCATTTTAGTAATATTTTTTATCACTGTCTTGGGCTTTAGCTTTAATGACTGGAAAAACAAGAACCAAATTCACCAGAGCTAACCTTCTAATTCCTGGACTTTGATAACATAACAATATCCAATATGAAATTTTCCATGTTTTTAATTTTTCTCTTTTTTTTTCTTTTGGTTTTACACACACACACACACACACACACACACGCACGCACACACACACGCACACACACATATACCTTATCTGAAAAAGGACAATATTCTATTTTTATTAAAATTTAAATTAAAATTGTGAATTTAGTATTAACTTTCTTATCAGATAAACACATCACTGACAAAGCATTTTAGTGAAATGTAAGTTTTCAGTCCAAGGTTAAGCACTATCTCTAAGTACATAAACGTCATTGGCACAGAGAGACAGTGGGCCCTGTTTGATTCTAGTTATGGGGCCCATAGATTTTAATTTAGCCACACTTTGCCATAGAGCTGCTTGCATTTAGGCTAAGAACTTTTAAGTTGGAGGCTTTCCAATTAAAATTAATTCAATATACAGAAGCCTGGCTCACTGAGTTTCCTACAAATAATGCATTGCGGAACTTAT
The DNA here is from genome assembly GCA_004027295.1 of Dolichotis patagonum. Lineage (NCBI taxonomy): Eukaryota > Metazoa > Chordata > Mammalia > Rodentia > Caviidae > Dolichotis > Dolichotis patagonum. The sequence continues at coordinate 57,123 of PVJX010004462.1, read as the reverse complement.
GCATTATTTTGCAACTGATTCTGCACACAACAATTCCTATTCTCCTCCTTATTCATCTCTACAAAGGCAAGTCCATATTTCTTATGATTTTTTGTTTGTTTTGGTTCAGAAATTTCTTTACCAGGTGTTTATATACATGGGGGTCATTTTTGCAAGTATGTGTTTCTTAAATAACTGTCAAAATCATTTTAACGTGTCATGCAAAAACAGATTTGATGAGACAATATTGCTTTATTTAGTCTTAATTGGTGAATTTAAATTTTAAAATGAAACATTTTCTTGAATGGCCTCTATATCCACATGTAATTGCCCCAGATAAAAAATATCCTATTGCTTGCCAGAATCACAGCATATGGAGTGTATCTAAAACCTCAGTTGCAGAGGGATCTCCAGTTCAAACTTAACAAATCACAAGTCAGTGTTTGCTGTCTGTATCTGCAATGTCAAATCTAGAGCCTGTTACTCCCAACATTGAATGATGTGTGCCTCAGAAACTGAGAGGAAGATTTAGATACATGTTCCACACAAATTTTTAAATTTAGTAGGACTCAGAAATCTTGGTTTATGGACCAGGTTTTACCTTCCTATTTACTTTTAGCTAAATTCCTTAAACTTTCTGTACAACTATTTCATCATGTTAAATTGCAGGATATGAAGAATATAAAACAACTATTTTCAAAGTTACCTATCTATGTTATCTATGTCTTAAAGTTTAGAATCTTACAAGCCTTAGCTCTTTCAACTCCCAAATTTCTATGAAAAACCTTCTTGAATATCAAGGATACTGATATTTATGATGTTCATTATTTGGGGGTTCTTAAAGATGGACTAACTTTGGAGTAAACTATATGTCTGTTCAGGCATCATATCTGTATTTACTACTCTGAAATTCTGATGGGAGGATAAAAGGAGAAGAATAAAGTGGTGCAAAGATTCTAGGGATTCTCTTGGCAGAGGCATTACATAATTTTAAACCTCCAACCTGAAATTAGTTGATGAAATCCACAACCTTAATCACTTTTCTAAGAAGTGGCAGTTAAACTAGGAATCAGTGACCCTGGAAACTGACTGAAAAGTAAGTTTGAGAAATTCCATAGTTTGATTCTCCAGGCTTAATGAATTTAAACAGTACAAATGAGACATCTGGCTAGAAGCTTGAATTATTTTCCAGTTTAGATGAAATCAGTTCATTAGTTATAGCTTAGGGGGCTTCCAGGTTGATTTCTTTAAAAAAGGGGGGTGAGTATGATAGCTAGGAAATGTGGACATTGAATGTACAATCTCATATCAGCCTAAATTTTTCTCTTATTGTATACACAATTCTTTCCCTGCTGATTTAGGAGAATGTTTTGTTGATTCACAGCTCATATCACCTGTCAGGTCACACTTAGAGTGACAAAGGACTTGGGAAAGTTTATCTGAGTAACCCTAAGTAATTGAGTATTTAACCTGGAGGCAAATATTGGTGTCTCAGGTTAAAGTGAAAAGTATGGCGATGAATCGTTTTTCTAAAGGACTATGTATTGTGAGCGAATGAACTTCCCTCACTGCAGTAGACAAGAAGGTGAAGGGCAATTTAAGAAGATTCTCAGGGGAAGCATTTATTCTAATCCCCAATAGTTCAAATCTAAGTCACTGAGAGAGTGGTTTGAGCAAATGTTGATTGCAATGAGAGATCAGAGACAGACGATTCTAGGTAGCAAAAGCCCATCACAGGAACTTCGGTAATTTTTCAACATTTGGCAGAATGATTAAGAATTTATTAATATACATAAAAATTTTTACATGCCAAGTTTTTCTTTGACTATTTAGAAATGAAACGCAAGTAATGATGTTTATTTTATACAAGTTTACCTAAAGTAGTATATAAACAAGGCAATGTGATATTTACTCTCCATTTTCAATAGAAAATAATGTAAAAATTTAAGAAAAGGATAAATATATATTTTAATGTGGGTCTACTTTTTTCCAAAATTCACTGAAGTTTTCTATGACAGTTTTCTCTTGTATATATGGTCATTTACCATTAAAAATGTTTACTGACATAGCCAAATTGCCTTGAGAAAAAATATATATCAGAAGGCATTTTACAGCTAACTTCAAAATATTTTACAAATGTGTAGTAATTAAAACAGCATGCAGCTGGCATAAGGCCAGGCATGTAAGATCAATGAAACAGAATAGAGAGATTAGATGTAAACTAACATATCTACATCCAAATGATTGTAGACAAAGCTTTTAAGAACACTCACTATCGAAAGGACTGATTTCTAAACAAGTGGTACTGAAAAAACTGAATGAAAATAGTAGTCTATCTCTCACAACTTACAAAATCTACCAAATACGGACCAAAGATTTAAATGTAGGCTGCAACACTATGAAACTTCTATGATTCTCAGGGGAAGTAGAAATACTTCACTAGATTAGAATAGGCAAGAAATTAGGGAATAGCAAAAGAAAATAAAAATAATAAAATGGTATTCCATCAAACCACAAATTCTCTGCACAGCAAAGTAAGTAATCAATGCAGTACGGAAAGTATATGAAATAGGAGAAAACTTCTGTAAGCTGTATATCTGACAAATGGTTAGTGTACTGATCACATAAGGAAATGCAAAAGTTCAATAGCAAAAAGTAAACAATCTAATTTTAAAATAAATAATAGAGCCAGGAGTGGCTCTGAACACCTGTAATCCCAGCACTCAAGAGGCTGAGGTAGGAGGATTCTTTCAAGTTTGAGAGCAGCCTGGGCTACAATGTGAGCTCAAGGCCCGGCTCCACTTCACAGTGAAACTCTGCCTCAAAAAGACAAAAAATAACAAAAGATGAAAAATAGCAACAAGAATACAATGGATAATAGATCTAAGTATACATTTCTCAAAGGGAGGAATACAAACGAACAAGTATATGAAAAAATGTTCAACTTACTGATCATTAGGAAAATGCAAAAGAAAACTACCATGAGGCATCACCTCCCAATAACCATAATGGCTATTGTTGAGAAAAACAAACATTACAAGTCCTGTCCATCAGTGGAAGGTAGATGAAGGTATGCCACATACACAATGGAAAGTAATTCAATCACCAAAAGGCATGAAATAATACATGCATTTAAAAAAAGGTTGTCTCATAAAAATTGGGAGTAGAGGCTGTAACTCAGAGGCCAGAATGAGTATGGGGGTGGGGAAAGGATGGAGAAAGATTAATCATGGGCACTCAAATACTTTAAGATAGGAGTGAGATGTTTTAGTGCATTCTTGCACTGTGGGGTGATTAGAGACAACAATAAAGTACACAAAGCAAGAAGAAAGTAGTTTCTGTTTTCATCATAAGAAATGATAAACAATTGAGAAGACAGATGTTTAAGTTTACCAAAGGATTATGAAATGAATTCAGTGTGCATGTATTGAAATAACACAAGATGGGGAATCATGCTTACCATAAAATCTTATACTACCATTGGTTCTATCTATCACATTGTGTCTTATTGGGATTTGAATATGTGTGATAATTTAAACAAAATTTTTCTATCAAAATGAGATATTATAGTATCCATTGATCATTTTCTGTTATTTGGTTCAGAAAGCCCTGTAATTCTTTCACTCTTTGAATGGCTTTATACTATTTTCTTATGTTTGATATTATTGTATTTGAAACTAATCTCAACTATAGCAGAGTAAGAGATATTGTGATAGCTACTGTTGATGTCTGGTTGTCTTAATGTAAAGTACTGTGCTGCCTATGTTGTCCTGTTCTGATCTGCTCTGTACTGCCCTCTTTTGTTTTATTCTCTTTAAAATAAAATTTAAAAAAAAAGAAAAAGAAAGAAATAACACAAGATACCCTGTTAAGGCGTATAATTTTATGTATTTGAATATTAGCAAAACTTTTATGAAAAACTTATGGCTATTCATCTGAAAACCTAAATTTTTAGTTGTCTGAGCACAAATTTTTCAGAGGCAACATTGTAAGTAAAATGGAGTAGTCATTATTGCAGGAATACTGTGTATTTTTATTAAAATTAATACAAATAATATTAGACTCACTCTAATATCTTAAAGAAACAAAATTTAAGGTTTCTCTGTTTAATATCATCAACCAAAAATATAAAAATAAATGTGGGACAGTAACTTGAGGTTCTCATAAATATCCACTGAGAAACTTCTGATGATTTTTGAGACTATTAGAGATGAAGGTAGGGTCTGTTTATTTAACAACTGCTCTAACTATACAGAAAATCCAGACGTAAATTTACCAATAAAAGAGAAATAAATATGAACTTTGGCTTACAAATTTATGGTGTAAAAGGGTGATACAAAAAAGATTGGTCTAATTATTAGCCATTCTAGATAAGCAGTTATTAGATGGGACTGTGGAAGCTCAGGTGCCACAGGAATAGACTCCTCAGTGGCTTGGGGATCCATGGAAAACGCTTCAAATAACAAGTATCATCACATATTTGAAAATGAAAAAAAAATTCCCAGTGTATTGAAAATAACAGAAAGTAATTTTACTGTAATGGTTGCTTGATTGTTCCAACTTGAGAAGTCTAGAAGCTTAACTAAGCCAGCTCAGAAATCCTAAACCTAGGATGTAGAGGGCCGACTCTAGGGTGACTTGTCACCTGGACGGTATAAGGGGAAATGAGGAATGATGGGCTTGCTTCTGTTTTCACAGAAGTTCCAGTCTTCACCTTCAGTGTCGACATAATCTCCTGGCTTCAGTCTCTGATCCCTCAGTCTTCCTGTATAGACTCGTTAGCTCTTTATTGTAGACTCTTCAGCCTTTAGTCACAGACTTATCAGCCTCCCTATACGGACTTGCACAGGACACTGCAGTGAGCTCCAGGTTTTGAACTGAACCCTTCAGTCTCCGGAGTGCAGACACCCTCTGCATGCTCCCTCATCCAACTCTGTGGCTGACCATCATAAGCCAATCTTGCAATTTCTTATACATTAGTATATCTTGTGTTATATTGGTTTTATTTAGTAAGACACTGACTGACACAGTTACTAAGTTTCCAGGGCTCACCAACAAAAATGGCTGACTCATGGCAATAGGAAAAAGAGTTAGTCACCATTAGCCTGATATTAGTAGTTTGAGTTAATCACTAATTTGACCACTTAAATCCTTTTCCCTTTGAAAAGGGCCTCTTGGAAACAGAGCAATAAGTATAATTATTTATCCAATTAAAATTAGTTGAAACAAAATTAATCTATCTCAATATTTGCATTATTTCCATCTTCACTTTCACCAATTTTGTGCTCAAATGTCATTTATTAGAGAATAATAATAATATTAGAGAATATTAGAGAATAGCTTCTCTAGTAAATGACACCTCCTCACACTGCTCACACTCCTGATTTTCCTTGTTCACCATGCTACATCTACACTTTTGTTTTCTTTTATAATTTTAATGATCTGAATTCTATATTAGATTGTAAATTGTGCATTACTGTGTCTTACTAACTTCTTGTTTCTATGGCCCTAGGTGTCTGGTATTTTGACAATGCTCATATATTGTTGAATTAATCATTCATGCATTTTAGAGGAAATTGTTCCTGCCTAAGATTATAATACATTTTAGACATATTTACACATAGCTTCCTTACTTCTTTGTTGCACTTCAGAATTGTAGTTTAATCTTTTTACCATGAAAATTTGGGTAATTATTCTTTTCATTTGTTGACATGTTTACACTATCCATCTGTCTGAACACCTCTCATGCTGTGATTCAAGAGTGATAACTGAAATTATTAATCTATTCATACTTTTTCAGATCTATGAACAAGTGCCATTACTTTGTGAAGCTCTATACACACATATTTATGTTTATTATAACAAACTACAGAGTAAATTCATGGTTGGCATTTATTTTCACTGAAAGTTTAAAATATTGTTGGTATACAAAGACTAATAAACAAAAATTTTGCTATTACCATTATACTACTTAACAAAATAATGTAACACTTTTATAGATACCATTTTTGATGTGAATAGTTTTTAGCTCTTGAGAATCCTTCAGAACAAGGGCTATGCTATAATACAAGTTGCTCAAATGCTATTACCCTGAGTTAATACAGAATTTATTTATGTAGCTGTACCCATTTTTTTCTTATTTTGAAAATGGAATTAGATAAGACAAAGTTGTACTAATGTATTTTCTGTCATCAACTTGGCAGCATTGCAAATACCAAAAATAAATAAATAACTAGTTATGTAAAATAAAAGTTTCCTTCTGATCAGATAGAATGCTCTTAAAGCATTTCAAAATCCAGAAGGTAACTATTAAGTGTGCAGAACAGAAATAAAAAGAAAAAAGATTTAATAATAAGGGAGATAATGGAGTACAAATAAATGGTTTTTCTCAAATTTCTGTGAGAAGTTTGTGCAGTAATTTATTCCAAAATGAATGTAGGGTCTTAAGAATTGGATTGATGACCCAGATAGCATATAAACTGGGTAACAAGCTATAGTTTTACCAACTTCATCCTGTGTGGGTGGGGGTGGTCACCACAACGTTGAAATTTTGGACCTCAGTAGTTTCAGTATGCATGTAAGAGTATTTATGTACAGAGATGCACGCCTGCATATGCACAAAACACTAATCTATGTGACGTAAGTTTCATAAGCAAAGACAGAAACATTACTCAGTTACTAACAATTCTCACTAGTAGTAACATGGTTCTGATGGAATGAAGAAGATTAGTAGACCAAAGCAAAAACAAAGAGGAAATGTGGTGTAATTATACTTTGAAATTCACATTCTGAGGAAACTAAAGAGAGGGAAACTATTTTTCTGTCTGGTCTAAAGAACAAAAATTCTTTGATGCTTTGTACCTGTGGGTTTAAATACTCCAGTCCTATCCTTTTCAAATGAAATCCAGGGATTTCAAGATGATTTGCAACCTCTTGTGTGCAGATGTAGTTATGCTTTTAGGGTGATTTCTTTAAAACATATTATATCACATAAAACTATGCCATAATTTAGATTTATAACATTGAAATACTATTGAAATATTTATTAAGTTTTTTAAGTACTATTTCCCGATATAGTATCTATAATAGTGGCTTTCAATGTGTCATCTGTGAACCTATAGCAGTCCTCAAGAGCATTCAGGGATTCCATGTGATAAAAACTTTTTCATAATAATACTAAAACTTTATAGCCTTTTGTACTCTCAATATCCCATGAGTGTGCAGTGGAATTTTATAGAGGTTACAGGATTCCCAGTAATATTATATAATATAAAACCTCAATATTTGAAGATCATATGTTGCAGTACAGATTTTGAAGTAACTGAAAGTGACAATTGCAAAAACAGTCCTGACTCCTTGAATAATGTATTTATGAGAAAAGAGAAACATGGATACAAATATATATTAATGCTTTCATCGACCTTTTGCTCCCTGGCACCGTTGAGGACAAGGAGGAACAACAATAACCCTGTGATAGTACAGAGAGCAGTGTGGAAAGCTGTCAGGCAAAGTGTTTTAGGGTTTGAAGTTAATGATTTCCTCAACTCCTCAAATACTCTCTCTACTTTAAGATTTTTAAATACAGAGTTAATTAGTATAATTTCTATACTTCTCTTCTGTGTGTTGCTCACAGAGATGTTAGCAGATAGGAGACAGATACCCTATGTTGGTGAATCAAATCAAATGCCTCTCATGATTCCTCAGCGCAATTATTCTTTACATAAAGTCAATAATTTTCAGAGAAGCAATTGAGAAACTTTAATTCACTGAAGAACTGAATGCTAATTTCTGAAAAAAGAAATTTTATATGCTAAGTGAAATGTGTTGTGTTACTTAAAGGAAGTGGCTGATGTTTAAAGCAGATTAATTGGACTATATTTATCCAAAAGAACACCTCATTTCATGTTGTCAATGATGAACTTGTTTTTCGCAAATACTCAAATGATACCATACTAAATCAAATAAATAAGATGGGTGCCCTAGCTGAATAACTGTGCTTTGATTAGAAAAACAAGCAACCAGACAACAGATACATAATAATGAACTACACTACACTATACACCATACACACTTATTACACTATAAACTTTTTGGGAAAACTATTTGCAAAATAATTTTGTTTGATACCATCAGTCATGATCTAGCATTAATGAACGCTCCAAAAGAAAAATTTCAAAAATACTCTTATAATAACAAAATTCTTGCAGTAAATACAAATTCTGAAATAAGAAAACTTGAAATGGCAATTCTATTAGGTATTTTGATGTATGTCTTAAAAAGAGGATAGCAACCCTATTATCTGAATCTTTATGGTAATTATAAAATTATTGTACTAAACAAGGTTTATTATGGAACTTTAAATAAGTGACTTTTAAATTACTCTAAAATTATAAAGGCATATTCCAGGTTCTTAGAAAAAAACCCTCAAGGATATTATGTGGAATTATGTAGGAGAAAAATATAAGGGTGAACACTGAAGAACTCTAAACAACTGTTTGCTGAGAGTGAATGAACTCAGTTGATTGGAATTTTTTTAAGAATTTTTTGATGTTGAAATATCAATGCAAAGTTGATGTTTTGCTTTTGTTTTTGTTTTTTTGTTCAAGAAAGTTAAGAGAAATTTTGATACAGCATTCTTCTACCAAGGACAAAGAAATAGTTGTTAGAACTCTTTGGTCCAAACAAAGTAGTACCAGTGAAAATGAATCGTAACATAAAATAGTGGTGCCTTGGTTCACAAACTTAATTTGTTCTACAGTTTTGGCAAAAATAGTCATGTTTGTGTTTGTGTGGGAAAGTCAGCCATGTTGGTCACACAGTGCAGTTTGCAAATCAAAACAAAATCTTACTAAATGCTTCTGTATGAAAACTAAAGAGTTTTATTATTTTCAAACAAAAGCATTTGTGAACTCGACAACAGATGATATAGGTATTTCATAAAGCGTTCAAGTTGCCAATGAAAAAATAGTTTTGTTGAATATTTTAGAAATCAAGACTAGTATTGGTAACAAGGTTGCTCTTGTTCAATAACTGAATGTGCCATAGAAAGTAGAACCCAACTAAACAACTCCATATATGTGAGGTAAGTTCAAATATTTTTCATTAATATGGAAGTTATATTTAAAATAATATGACTATTATAATGAGAAGGACAATGCAAGAGGGCATAATCTTTTCATGGATTATGCTAGAAGCTTATATAGTTACAGAAAGTGATGAAAGATACCTTCAAAAAGCATAGTACTAAGGAGGAAAATAAATATTATTTGGTGCATATATTGTATCTTGACATGATAGTTCAATCATAAAAATGATGCTTTTCTATAGAACACTGGGTGACTGATCTTTTGTGGATTTTGGAGAACCATTAAAAAGCATTATTAAGGTAATTGCCATTGTTTCAATTCATCAAGTGTTCCGAATTATATGGCTGTAGTCATTGTTAGAAATGTATTCAGTTAGCTGCCATGTTAAAAATTTCCTATCCAAAATTCAGGATATGTTTTAAAAAATATTTAACTTCATTAACAATGTGATTCCACTACACAGTACAACTCAAAATGAGAAAAGGAAAAGGAGTATAGTGTATAAAGTTATCAAGAGAGTCAAACTTCTTAAATCAGCTAGTAATTCCAGGACCCACTGTGCCATTGTATTTCTGCAGTTCTTTCACTGTTGCTTTACCTGTAGATAAAACAGTCTGGCAAATCAGACTTATTCCAAAATGCTATGTAACATTATTGAGGGTTGTTAATTGAATAGTCAAGAAAGGAGAGTTTTTTTTGTTTTTTTTTAAAGCAAGAATAAATTTTTTGTATAAGCCAAGAAAATGACAGAAGTCTACTGCGTGTGTGTGTGTGTGTGTGTGTGTGTGTGTGTGTGTGTGTGATTTTTTTGGTTGAGAGATCTTTTTCTGAAACAGAGTTTCTCCATGCACTTCAGGCTGGCTTTAAACTTACTTTGTAGCCCAGGCTGGACTGGAACTTGCAGCAAAACTCCTACTTCAACCTCCTGAGTGCTGGGATTACAGCTGAGTGCCTCCATGCCCAGCAACTGCCTTTAAAACTGTCTATTCTCCTTGCTTGTCAGAGCATAAAAAAGGCTTTGATACCCAATAATCCCCTCCTATCCACAGTTTCACTTTTTATAATTTCATATAACTGAGGTCATTCAATGGAAAAATCCATAAATAAATAATTCATAAATTTTACATTGCATTCCACTCAGCAATGTGAGGAAATCACACATGTCTGCTCTATCCAAACACCGGGATGATAATTATCTCTCTCTCCACAATATCCATGCTGTTTGCCCCACTTGTGCTTTATTACCATGCAGCCTTCTGAGTTATGAGATCAACTGTCCTAGCATCATAGTACTTCTGTTCTGGTAACTCTTATTTTATTTAGCAATGGCCTCAAACCACAAGTGTAATAATGCTGAGAATGCAGTTTTGCCAAAGATAAGTTATAAAATGATTCCTTTAAATGAAAGGGTGAAAATTCTCAATTTCACAGGAAAAAATAGAGCAGAAGTTCAGTTCAGAATCATCTATGGTTTCCACATTCACTGAAGTGAACCATTACAGAAAAGGATGAACTACTACACCATCTATGACCCCAAGCTGATATGATAAAGACAATTATACAGTAGCAAAATCTTTACATATTTGTATACATCTTTACATATTTGCATACTTTTTTTTTTTTGTGCACCAGGGATTGAACTCATAATCTCACGCTGGCCAGGCAGGCGCTTAAGCCACTGAGCTAAATCCCTAGGCCGTACATATTTGTATACATTTTGATCCACAAAATTTCAATCTAGATATTTATACTAAAGAAGTAATGTTAAACAGAAATGAGCAACGTATCAGGATGTGCATCAGAGTATTTTTATTGTATAAAAAATTTGGAATTCTGTCCAATTGTGTTTAAAATAAATCAAGCAGAAGGGCGTGGTAGCACATGTCTGTAATCCCAGCACTCAGGAGGCTGAAGCAGGAAGACTGTTGCGAGTTTGAGACCAGCCTGGGCTACAAAGTGAGTTCAAAGCCAGCCTGAACTGCATAGTGAGACTCTGTCTCAAAACACACAATAAATAAATAAATAAATAAATAATAAAATAAATCAAGTACATGAGTTAAAAAGGTATGGCATAGATTCTTAAATGATGTTGTTAAACAATATTTAATTATATGAAATTTTCTATATTTTGTATTTTTAAGTTTGATTTAAATGTATATAGTATATAATTTAAAATTTATACATTTAAAATTTAAAAAATTTTAAATACATTTTAAAGGTATTTTAAATTTTACATTTTATATAAATTTTATATAGTGTAAAAATATTGCATCTATTGATGAGTTGTAAACATTACATGGCACCATAGGCTGTGTGAAAACTTAGGAATATGCACAATAAATGATTATTTATATATGAATTACTTGTGTGAGAATTATTATTTGTATAAGAATTATTTTTATATGGAAAGTATTCTGAAAAAGATAGCATTAAAATGTTAGCACCTGTATCTTTAGGTAGTATTATTAGAGTGACTATGATCTTTAGCTTTTATTATTGCAGTTTTCTAAATTTTCTGGCATAAAAATTCTCTAAAATGAGATTTCAAAGAAATATATCAATAAACATACAAAGAAATAGCCTAAAGTATTTTGAATCAAATTCATAAAAATTAAAAGAAACCGACACTGTTTGACATAGACAATGCACTGTTAAGGTTACAGCATAAGAAAATCACTAGAGCCATATATTTGTGAATGCAAAATACATCACTTATGCATTTGTATAATGTAATGAAATACCATATACAATAATATTTGTTCCATAGAGATTGCCTTAAAACTGATAGAAAAGTAGAAACAATACACTAAGCTGCTAAAGTGAAAACAAAAATTTTTGAACAGTAATATACCTTTAATATACATAATGGTAATGAAAAACCAGTAAAACATGAAACTATAGATAATCTATTTTAATAATAATTCACTCATGTTTATATTTAGTGAACAAAGAAAAACCTGAAATAAATGATTCGTAGACAAAGTACAGCATTTCATAGTTAAAACTGTTACACTCCTTTTGTTACTGTTTATGTCATGATGTCACCAAAGCCTGATATACTCTTAGGTAGAGATGTAGAAGATGATGGGATTCTGGAGGATTATACCTGCCTTGTTGTTGGGAACGGGGTCTGCCAAGAATATGGAGTCTCCATGGGTGTGGACAAGAAGGTGCACTTCCTTTCTGGGTTCCTCCTTGCACCTCCTGCCTGCTTCCTGAATGTCACAAGGTGAGCAGCTTTTTCCACCCAGTCCCTTCTGTCACGTAGTTCTGCCATAGAGCCAGCTGCCTATGGACTGAAACCTCCGCAAACTGTGAGCCCAATTAAACCTTTCTTTCATAGTTGTGGGTGTCAGGTATTTTGTCCCAGCACTAAAAGAAGCAACTAAGACACCATTTTAAAAAGTGTTCTATTTTTTTTCCAGAATGAGTAATAGTATTTATATTTAAGAGAACGTTCTTTCAGTCTTTCAGTGGAAAGCACAACTGAAAAGCATCTGCAGTCATGATTTCTACTTACTAAAGAGTTCACGTAACGTAAGGTGGAATGCAAAGATTAAAACAGAAAGGAAAAGCCAAGTTACTCACTCTCGTTGTATAAGCAGCTTCTGGATCATCCTCTAGAACTCGTGAAAGTCCAAAGTCAGAAACTTTACACACCAGATTACTGTTGATCAAGATGTTACGGGCAGCAAGGTCCCGGTGAACATAACCCATATCTGACAGGTATTTCATACCAGAGGCTATCCCTCGAAGCATCCCCACAAGCTGGATGACGGTGAATTGAGCATCATGTTTCTGCAAATCATTCCCAATGTACAATTAAGATATGTTTCTAACAGCCCAAACTATGTCCTTTTCCTTTAAAATCTCAACAAGGTTTTTCTAATAAGGCTGACTATGTACATTTTAGCTCAAAACACCTGAGACTAAAAACATATGGCTAAATGGATACAAAAATAAAATAAAGCTGATGTGTGTGTATTAGCAAGTGAAGTATCACGTAATCATCAGGAGGTTCAAAAGTCAAATTCTTCTAATATTTCTGTGATATACAACCCTCTGCTTGGGATCATTAAAGTTGAAAACAAAACAACACAAGGTGAAATGTGTCTTGTAACTATTTCAGCTCAACAGTTCATTTCTTTGATGGAACTTGCATCTTTCTTACTGATTTTCAGGTATTTTAAAAACTGCTTCAAATAAGGTAGGTACTGAATTTTCAATTATTGTCATAAATAATTAGTTTATAATTAGTATAAAATTTATATTGAATTTATGTGTTTCTACTCAACCTTGACTTGTAGTTTATGAAGTAAAAAGAAAAAGAGACAGAAGCAGAGTCTTAGATTTAGAATTTTTAGTCCACTTGGATTAAAATAGAAATGTAAGGGTAATATAATTATCATAAAATTTCACTTCTAAGTATATATGTAATATCAATGTTAAATGAAATTATGCTAATAGTTAAAATCATCTGATTTAGAAAATGTATTTTAAATATTTGTAAAAATATTTTTTACTAAAATGTGTTTAGTTCACAAATATTAAAGTTTAGTATATCATTTTTATTCTTAGAAAAATTATAATTTTCCTCTGTAAATTGTACTATAAGTTATTATTATTATTATTTTGGTATTGGGGGGATTGAACTCACGACCTTGTGCTTGTCAAGCAGGCACTTACACCACCAAGCTAAATTCCCAGCCCTGTACTATATGTTTTATCTCACATTTGCTTAGTTACTATTTATCTTTCTAAATTTATAAAGTACTAAATATTACAAGGTTTATTTAGCTTAAATATTACAAGGTTTCTCATATGAGAAATACAAAATATAAATAAATAGCAAAATAAAGGAAAGAGGATAGGAAATGAGATAGGTCTTTTCCAAAGAGGACCAAAAGATAAGGGAGGCAGAAAGGAAGAGAAAGGGAAATAGATAAAAAATTGTTAAGATGTATTATATACAGGTTATGACTCTTCATTAAGAATATGATCGTTGTGCTCTGCAAGAAAAACACCTTGAGTACAGAGTGCCTCGAGTACAGGATGTATGCCTTTTTTTTTTTCTGTCTTTTTGAAACAGGGTCTCACTATGCGGTTCAAGCTGGCCTTGGGCTCACTTTGTAGGCCAGGTTGGTCTCAAACTTAAAATGATCCTCCTGCCTCAGCCTCCTGAGATGACTTTTCATATTCTTTGCAGTGACTCATGAATTGTAGTGCATTAGAGATCATAAACTTTTTACTTTCTTTGAATGTAGCATTTGATGAAATTTTAAAAAATCTATTAAATATAACAAAATGTAAATTATTTCAAATTTAAAAATTTTAAAGTATGTGTCACCAGATTCTATCCCTTAATTGAGAAAAAAATATATAGTATTTTATAGAATATATATATACTACAAAACATGTAATTTCTTAATAGACAGTAGTATATGAGACACAGATAATTCATCTGATCACAGATTGAGGTTACTTTAGGAAAGAGAATGGAATATTTCTTAAATTATTTATGTCTTGTTTTAGAGTTTTTATAGTTAGTTTTATTTTAACTAGTGTAAATCTGAGCAAATGAAAGGCCTGAAATTTGCTCAATATAAAATTAAACAATTAATATTGAGATCCTGCAAAATAAAAATGCAGGTTAACAGTTTTTCCTATTTAGTCCCAGAAAATTTCAGTCATGCTTGACATTTAAATGACCTAATTGCTTGACACATTGGAAGGTTTCCCTCATGTTTTCAGCAACTCATTCATAAATATGTATGTATATGCATATGTATTTCACTTACACGTAAGAAGCTGTCCAAGGAACCATTCTCCATGTATTCTGTGACAATCATAACTGGCTTACCTAGAAATAACACATCATCAGGACAGTTTAACAAAGCCACGCAATGAAAAAGTTATTAAGCTAAAAGTTCCAGCCTACCTATACTATGCTGTCACTAAGGCAAACATTTAAAATAGGAAAAAGCATTAGACAGAAGGATGCTAAGAATACTGGATATATTTAGCTAAAAATTAAATAAATGGTTAACTAACTCATGAAAATAATTAGTTGTTTAACATCAGGTTTATAGTCTATTGTGAATTAAAATGACACTGAAAACTATAGCACTTTAACCAACTTTTACGGTGTAATGTTATGTGAACAAAGCTGAAACATCACTATATTCACATTATAGTAACTAAGGACTGCATAATGAAAAACAGTTTGAAAAACATACAGAATGTTTGAGACATGTAAGAAATGCCAGAGAAATTTTTCCCGTAATTAAAACTTTGTGACATTGTATTAGGTACTTGACGTGTTATATCACTTCATTCTCACCTCATCTTTACACTTTAATAATATTCATTATTCCTACTTTGCTCATTTTCACTTGAAAACATTGTAAATTTGTGAAACTTATTGGGTCATAGAGTTAGGTAGTGATTGAGCAGATCCCAGATATGGCTGTCTCCTATTTTAAATATCAGATATATTACTACATTACAGAGCCTTACTGTATTATTACTATGTTTTTATTTATTTGCAAATCTTTCCAATTAAAAGAAAATTATTATTTTTCAAAGTCCAGAAGACTGAGTTAAATTATGATGGAGAATTAATGAAGGATCTTAAATAAATAACAGATTTGTAAAAAACAGTCATGTGTGTCTAACTGTATAATAGACATAAACTTTCTTCTTATGTACCTTCTATATTATGAGGGTTATTTTGCCATTCTGATGCTAGAAAATAACTTACTTCCCTTTTATATGTGAAAATTCCAATTTATACTGCTTGCAGATCATGGATGAGTACCATGTAGGTTATATTTAATAAATTTAGTAACCTGAATACAACATAGAATGTATGTCTTTTTTTATTGAGGTGAGCAGAGAAACTATTAAATTCTGTAAAATTTCCCTGGTAATTTGCAAATGTTATATTAACAGATACACTGATCTATTTCCATTAAGGTAAGACATTGCTTTATGTATATTTTTTAGGTACCACGTCACATACAACTAGTTGATATAATACCTGAAAAGTCAACTTAGTCAAAGCATTTGTGTCTCAAAACTTGTTTTTTTTTTTCAAATTCTAAAAACAGAAGACTGACCCTCGCCTTAGAATCTCTAATACTTCCTGAACTATTGTTCCCAGAGACTTGGCCTGGAGTAAAATGAATGAATCGATGAGTGAAATCCTGTATGCGCATGTTCTCTATAGGCCATTCATCAATCTCTATTTCCTTCATTAATAAAGTTCTTGGGAGAATAATATGCGGCTAAGATTTAATGTATACATCTAGTGGAGTCAGAGACTGTCGCCTCATACCGAAAGTTACTGCGGTTGTGTACTACTCAGGCATTTTCTTATCACTATATGCTCTGGCTCTCAGCCATATGACCAATTCATTTCTCATTAGCATGTCTAGTACAATGTTTGGCAAAGGAAATAAAAGTAGGTAAAATATCGAACCAGTCAATTAAGGCAAAGCCTCACGACCATTCAGAAATCAGATCAGGCTGCATTTAACTCTACAATTTAGGTATTTGTAAACAGATCAGTTAAGGTGGGCAAGTCCGAAAATATGCTTCACATTAAGTTCAAAGATTCTGCAAACCAAATATACAAAGAGTAAACAGAATCACAAGTAATTTACATTGGAGAGAAAATTCTGTTTTAGAGTCTCTATTATGATCTTAATTTAGATAAATACGGGCACAAAAAGTTTCCGGAATAGTGGTGAAGAGCTAGCTCTAACTTGCATTAAATGTAGAGAAAAACTTTTTGTAAGACACCAGTTAGTTGGTATCAATTATACAATGCATTGGTAGTCTAGTATGCATAATATTTCATATGTATTTTGATTTACAAATTACATATAGACTTCGTGTAGATGGACTTCTTCAAGACAACCTGTTTTTATTCACTGCCTTCAGAGAACAACCACAAAACGTATTTGAGTCTAACAGGCTAAACTCAATGGAGCTACTGTTGTAGGACTGGTTGGAACAAAACTCCACCAAAAATAAATAAAACAAAGTCTGCAGTGCAGGGCTGTGCTTTTATTCTTAAATTGATTTCTGAGTAAAGACAGTATGGTGAAGTTTCACATAATAAGAAGAACCAAATTAGTTTCTTAAAATCAGCCCGTTGTCCTGAAATATCCCCAGCAGCTGAGAGATACTTATAATCATTGAATTACTGCTTGATGACAGGAAGGTGATTCAAAAGGTCTAAGATTTCCAGATTCAGCACTGGTGTTTCACTGCAACCTTCCTAATGACATTTCCTCTAAAAACAACAGTAGAATAATGTGATATGAATATATTCATAATTAGTAGCTGAAATACTTTTCTTGCAATTTTGAAATTTTTTTAGATTAAAATATTTATATTCAAACAAACTATGTATAAATCACTAATGCATGTGAAGTATTGAAATTTTATTCATTGCTGTAGGAAATGCCATTGCCTTATACTAATAGCAATAATTCTAACACTCTATGTCTTATTTTTGAAAGAATTAGACATGAGTTTAGCTTATGAAATCAAAATCTTTGACCTTAGTATCTAGCACTCCAGTAGAATGTAATCAGAATCAAAGTGAAAGCAAAAAGATATGAACAGGAGAAAAAAAAGTTAAAGAAATTAATAAAAATCATTTCGCTGTTCTCAAGACAGAAGATTTCAATCATTTTTGATTAGAAAAATATTTTAGTTATCTTCCTAAGTAAAAGACTGAAAACCTAAAAGACTGAAATTTTGTAATACATGGAATTACAGGATTTTTCTGTGAGTTTTTCATTAAATCAATACTAAAATACAGTGCTTGCTATGCTTTCCAAATTCTATTTTAATCAAGACATTTTTCTGTTGTACTGAACAGTGTTAAATCTGCTGTTCTGTGGGCACTGAGAGCAGAGGCCAACTACATGTGCTTCCACTGCTTACCAGTGAGCCAGTTACAAGTGCTTAGATTATGTCCCTTGTTTCAGAGTCAAAAACAATTTTTCTCTTCAAAATCAGACGGGGAAACACTATCTTCAAGTCTTCTCCAACTATACTCTCAATCTTAACACTTATAATGCTTAATATTCAACTTGTTTTAAAATATTAACATTTATTTATGCTGAAACTGAAATGAGTTGACATCACAATAGACTGAATGTTACTTTCCCTTATTCCAGTCAAAACTAAATGAAGACAGATGCAATTAATGCTTATAGTAATGTTGGGCTGGGAATATAGCTCAGGGGCACAAGTACCTGCCTAGCAAGCGTCAGGTCTTAAGTTTGATCCCAGGTACCAAAAACAAAAAGCACACACAAACGAAACAAAACAAAACAAAACACACCAATATATAGTAATATGAACACGTTGCTCAATTTTACTAAGATAGTTTTGTGTTTATCTTTGCAAGCTTTCTAGATTTTTTTCCATGTCTAATTGTAAGGCATGAGATCTTTAGTACAGTCCTGAGTGGAAGTGATGATAGCAGAATTCTAGTTCCAACTTTAAAAGAAATACTATAGCGTTTTACTATCAAATATAGTTTTTAAGGTGTGGGTGTTCTTCTTTTGGTAGCGTTGGCATACTTTCATCTGGCACACATATTTTCTATGCATGCACCTTAGAAACAATCCTCAAAAGGTTATTTTCTGTACCCATTGAGATGAGCTTTCTTTTCATCTATCAATGTTGTAAATAATTGAATATTTTAAGTATTAAACCAACTGAATTCTTGGAATAAATTCAGTTTGGTCATGGTACCTTTTGTATGCATTGCTAAAGACAGTTTTCTGATTCCTGTTATCAAATTTTTATGAATTACAATAACCCGTTACTATTACTTCTGATATTATTTCTATTACTTGATATCAAAAATCACTAGCCTCATGATTTAAGAGTATTTGTACAAGTTTGTATAAGATTAATAAAGCCCAGAGAGTTGTTAAACAAATGTATTGTTAAATATCTGTCTCTTAGCACAGTTACTGCATGAATAAACTAGCACTATATAAAATGCAGTCTTAGGGTACATGCAAGTCATGCTCTAACAAATTTTATGTTGAATTTAGTTTTTCAAAAATTTTTAAAAACTATGTAATATACGTAAATGAAGAAAATGCATAGCATACCTTATCACTTTATAATTCAAATGCGGCAAATTCACCTGAGATTCATAGTGGAGACTCAAAAAGAAATAAAAGTTCTTTGAATATGTAAAAACAGCATTCCTTTCTTTATTTTAATCCCTAATAATTTGAGTAGAGATTTTTCTAATTGAGTTTATGTGGGAATGTAGATAGACATGTTCAGAACTCATTGATTGATTAATTGAATGATTGAGTGGTTGCAATACTGAAAATTGAACCCAGGGCCTTTGTTCTGACCTATGTTGCCACAGTCCTGTTTTATAAGTATAACTTGCATTTTTTATTTTGAGACAGGGTCTTGGTAAGTTGCTGAATTGACCCAGTTTGACTCGAACGTGTGATCTTCCTAACTCATGCTCTCAGTTTTGCAGTCATAACATATGACAACAAGTTGTCTTATCATAATTTCTGAATTTTGTTATTTTAGCAAAATATTTATGTAAATTATTAGTAAAACAAATACTATATATCTATTCTCTACTAAGACTGTCACTAGAAATATAATGCTCTTGAGACAGGTACAGAGGAAATCTTTTAGAGAGACATAAATAGAAAATAACAAGGATTATTGCATCTAAAGCCTGCTGTCTTATTCCTGTGTTCCTTCTATGATCATGGAATAAAGAGGTACAAAACAATGTTTAATTATCCTTTAGTGAAATGTGGACACTCATATGAAGACAGATATGTTTTAATTATAAAAAATTCTCTTAATTATCACTATATGATCTTTTCAAATAATATGAAGTTATAGTTGACTTCCATTTTAATATTTTTTTAATTTCCAGGAGGTACATTATTCTCATCTAGTACAATTTCTTCTATTTCACTGGGTAAAAGTGTTGCCAATGAAAATTATTGTTGGAGTCTCAACATCATTTAACTAATGGTGTGATGGCAGAAATGTAAAACATTTGCTAAAAACAAGTTCCATCCTTCTGAAGTTTAACTAAAATTGATAACACATGTTAGTACCTAGTTCTGAGAAGACTATACTGCAACTTTCTGCTACTTTGAAGATCACAGACTTTATCACCTTCTCTTGTTTAAGACGGTCAGACTAAAAAACATGTCATTAAAATTGTTTATGGTTCAATTCAGATAAGTGAAAATAATGATTTAATCAAAGGCTTTCTCTTAAGGATTTGAAAATGAGACAATGTAATAGAACTAGTATTTCCAGTGCAGAGTTAGTAACAATAAAACGAAATGTCAACAAGCAAGAAAAATAAAACACCACAAGGATTTATTTTCAAGAATTTTCTTCTACACACCCAGATTTTTAACTGGTAATATTTCCAAAGCATCCAGAACAGGTGACATAGATTTATACGATTTTTTGCAACTTAATGTATTCTATAATCTCATTTTAAATGAATCTGAAACTAGCAAAGTAGTACTGTTAATTCTATGTTTTAAGTGAAGAAGTATCTAGGACTGATTTGATTTTCAAGAATTCTTACAACCAGTAACACTGAATCAGAGTTTGATCTTGAAACCAGTGATTCTTTTTTCTCCTCTCTCTCTCTCCTCCTCTCTCTTTCTCTCGCTTCCCTCTCCTCTCCTCTCCTCTCCTCTCCTCTCCTCTCCTCTCCTCTCCTCTCCTCTCTCTGGTATGGGGTATCAAACTCAAGACCTCATGCTTGCCAGGCAGGTGCTGTGCCGCTGAGCTACATCCTTAGTCTGACTCACTGAATATTAATCTAGATACATAAATGCTCGTTTTTACTTCCTCTGGTATTGGGGATTGAACATAAATGCTTATTTTCTAAATGCAGCTTTTTATCAAATTTTAAGCTATCACTCTGGTTATGTGTGGATCTTTCACAATCATACAGATAACAAAATAAGAAGAATATTATGAATAGCTTGTTTTGGAGACAAAATTCATCATATTTATTTTGAAAGCAACATACAAGCTTTATTGTAAGAGTATTATACGTCCCCAATGTTATTAAAAGGTGCCAGAAGTAGAGCATTCAAATACGCTCTTAAAGAGTTCAAAATCTAATTCAAGGTCTACTGTTCTATCATGGTTATAATATATGAGATGAGTTAAACTTATATATTTAGATGTGACAGCTTCTTATAGTTACTTGACCAGGGAGATATATCAAATTTAAGTCTTACTCTAAATGTAAATCAGTAGAAATCCATATTATAATGTTTTAGAAACAGAATTGAGTAAGACAGAATTTTTTTCTTAATGATATTGGGATGGTCAAAAAGTACTCTGTAATTACTACTCATATGGACTGAGTATTAGGAATACAGAGGCAAGAAACAAGTTCTTTTTACATGACTTAACAGTAAGAAAATGAATGCACCTTTAGACCGTAATTAAGTGAAATAAATCAGGCACATAAGCATAGCTATGGATGTTTTCTCTTGTATGTGAAACCAAAACTGTAAAGAAAGAAAATAAAATACTGGTAATAGGAACTAGGACATAGATGTTTCTCAAGTGGAAAAGGGATCAAGAGATGAGAGAAAATGGAAGGGAGAGAGGAAAATGAGAGAAAAAAAGGAATTAAACTGTGCTATGTTCATGTACCAACTCCACACAAGGAATGCAAACATTATGTACTACAAACATGCACAAATAAAAATAAACATAAAAAACAATGGACATACAGTATATGGTTAGGTCATTCAACATTACCAAATAATCAATTCTTTTTATTTATATGAAATTCAAAAAGAAATCAAAATATATTTCAGTTATACTATGTTCTTATGAAGAAGGAAATGCCTTTTTAGTCACACTTAAGTGGGAATAGGCATCAGTGCCATTTGGAAAGTCCTCTATGTAATGCTAAAGAAAACTAATATTGTGAAAAATATAATGAATAATGTCTGTTGCTAACCATAGAATATGTAAATGTGGTGCCAGTGAATTATCCCCTACAGAATGCCAAATTCCCTGCCATATGTTGTCTTTCACTGTATGGAATGTGCTGCCAGTTTCACTTATTCTTCATCCTGTGCTCCAAAATCTTGAGGAAAAAATAGTCTCGAAACATTCCCAAGAGGTTTCCATTGGGACTGGAGCCAAGAATCACAGATCAGCCTCTCAGGATCCCTTTTGAGCCTGGCTGGAGAAACCATCATGGAAATAAATTCAAATCTCTATCATGGGCGGTAAGCCAGTTCCCCCAGAGGAGTCACGAATCCACCTGGGAAGCTAGATCAGAACTATTTTAAATCGACAGAGAACCAAGAAAAGGCCCTGGGTCTACTGTGATCCCAATCTTTACAGCTCAGAAGCATTCCCAAGGCTCCTATAATTTTCCTAAAGACAGGAGGGCAGAGAGGGTAAAGATCTGGGAGTTTAAATGAGGCTAGTGAACAATAAAGAAAAGACAGCTAGCTAGCTGGGAGTTCCTGTTAAAATTGAGTCACTGTTTTTCCTTGCTGTCAGCATACCAGGAAGTTCTCCAGAATTCTCTTTTTGATTATTTTTTATTTTCATGTCTTTAAAAAGCCCAACATCTAACATATATAGCATGTCAAAGAACAATGCATTAATCTTAAAGTTTATTTTTGTTAGAATTGGGTATACATCTGAAAAACTTAATTTTAATGGCAGTACTTGGGATCAAACCTATGGCCTTCACACATAGCTATATTTCAAGCTCTTTAAAAAATTATTTTTAATTATTTTTGCTAAGTAGCTAAATTGCCCAGACTGGACTTGAACTTGCAGTATTCCTGGCTTTAGTTTCCATAGTGTTGGCATTAGACAAGAGCCACCATATCCAGCTCAAAATTCTTGTGATTGGGTTTGAGTTTAAACAACTAGTACTCAACATATGAGAAGCAGATCTTAAGACTTTACTTACTTTTAGTAACAACTCCTTCTAGTCGAATGATATTAGGATGGTCAAACTGTCCCATAATGCTGGCTTCTCCCAAAAAGTCTCTCCTTTGCTTTTCTGTATAGCCCACTTTCAGGGTCTTGATGGCCACCGAAATCTCTTTTTTTGAAGGAAGCTTTAAACGGCCACTGCATACTTCTCCGAATTCACCTGCCAGAATGCAGAACAGCAAAATGTAAGGAATTATGTAATAAAAAGTCATCAGCAGAGATTTACTGTTTCTTTTTAGTATTTGCATTTCAAATAGTTATGCCCTTGACCTGGACGATATACACTGTAGGCCTCCAAATGATTTTGGAGGATGACAGTTTAAAATCACATAGTTAACCTCGGGATATCCACATCTTGGTGAAGAATGGATCTTGTGAGAATTTTTTTATATTTTAAAGTACCACACTATGAAAAATGTGAGAGAGGAGGGAAAGAAAGAGAGGGAAAGAAAGAGGGGAATGGAAAATTTCCTTTATTCATTTATCCGGTATTTTACTTCTTGGTCTCATAGCTACCATTATCTCAGGTTAATCAACAGGCTAGCTTAGGTATTACAAATTGAACCTTGGATTAAGTTTCAGATGTTTGTAACTATTCTCTTTTACTGATGGACAATTTAGCTTTGTATTTTGTCTCTATAAAATGAGAATGACAGCATCTGCTACTAATTCACTTTATTTGAGTACTGGTATGCTGCACTGGCACAATATCTATAATGTTCTCTAGGCTTCTAAAGCGAGAATGATAATATAACAGTATCAAGTAAAGCAATTTGTCTTATCTGAAGAATCACTGTGGAGCTATCTGATTCAATATCCTCAATAAAATGCTATAAATGTGAAATTTATACAGAATTAATTGAAACTGGAGCCTTGCTGGGTCTCAAATAATCTATCCTACCTGATAAATAAAACTGCCTAGAACTAGATGGATGTACCCATCATACACATTGTTGCTGGGATTTATCTATCATTCTTTCATCAGAATTCAAGTTTTCATTCATTTCTCTTCGCTTTGCCTGTCATAATGATTGCCTCAAAGTAGTGACAGCCCCAGACTATCCCTTGTCCACAGAAGCACTACAAATACTGTGTGGATTGTAAGATCTGTTTGGGCCTCATCCAAACTATAAGCTTAATATTAGATAAGAGTTTTTTTCTGACATAGTCTAAGAATGATTACATGGCTAATTTTTGGTTCCCTAGGAAATAAAAATAATTTTTCTTTCATCTCACTGTGAATTATATATGATTCTCAAATCCTATGTGTCAGAAAGAAACAAGTAGATGATTCTCTACTTTATTTATTTATTTATTTATTTATTTATCTTATTAAGTGGTTTGATTGATAGAAGTAGAATAGGATGTTTTATCAACTCACCAACTCTATAATTACAAATGAACTTGCCTCTCCTTAGGAAGCTAGAGTCCCCCTCCTCATGACAAATCTTTAAGTGACCCAATCTCACTGCTGTTTGCTAAGCAGTGACTTACATGGCACAGTAACTTCTCAAAGTCACTGACAGTCCAAAAGCAGATACTCGGGCATTTGTTTAATTCATCAGGTGTATTTATTCATCACCTGTCAACAGTATGGAACACACTCTGAAACACAACCTTAAGCAAGGAAGAACAAGTTTCTTCCCTTGAGGACATAGAAAAAATAAAATAATGATGACTGAAGCTACTCTGAAGTTACTCTGTTCTTCAGGATTATAAGGAAAATTGGGGATTAGAAATTGAGAACATGTCCTTGAATTGTAGAAATATTAGAAGTTATGACACAAAGTTAGAACTTGTAAGCAAGAGTCAGAGTTTCTCTCCCAGGATTTTCTGAACATTGTCAGAGAACACAGCTCATTTTCTATAAATATTAAACTTGAGCAAACCATATATCAAAAGGTTTCCATTAAGAACCCACTGATTTTCTGAAAGTTCTACCCTTATCATGAGTCAACATAGTATAAAGAACTATGTTTTACATTCAAATGTCACCAACACTTAGTGAGCTATAACATGTCAGTTTACAGGGGAGACAATAGAGAGTTGCGATTAAGAGAATGAATTCTGGAGCCAAATGCTCAGAGTCTAATCCTTTCTGTTATTTGTTAGCTCCGTGACTTCAAATAAGTTTCATAACCTCTCTGTGCCTCCTTTTCTTTATCTACTACTGGGTACACCACTTGCGTCTACCTCCTAAGGCTGTTACACAAGGAAATTAATACAATTAATATATAATCATATATATGTAATATATATATTATATATATATAATATATATCTGTATGAACTTAGAACAGTGCCAAACACATAGTGACCTCTAAATTTTGGTTACTATTCTTTGTATTCAGATTTACCTTAAAAGGCTTAAATTATCTACTTCTACTAAGAATTTCTTTTTATATCAAACTGACAAATGAATATAAAAGTGTTTCTTAAAATGTCAAGTGCTATGTAAAAGATAGTAACAACTTTCTTGTCACCCTGGACAAGCATTTGGAAAGGAGAACATTTCTAAGAGTGTCCCACAGGGGAGATTGAGCATGAGATTTCACATTCTATGTGAGCCAAATATAGGTTCTTTGTCCTGAGTGGATCCCATGACACGTGTACATATATAACTATCTTCAAACTTTCAGCAAAGCTAAACTTTAAATATTTTCATGTGACTGTTTCATCAGAAAATACTAGAAATGCTCATCAATGTATTACAGAAAATTGCTTATCGGTAATTCAGTTCTCTTTTTAATAATGTAAAAGGACTATGTTAAGAAAGTTGACAAAGACTGGGCAAATATAATTCCCAATCACCCCCAGTAGCCAAGTTTTCTATTGGTTGAAATTAATTTTGCACCTATAAGAAAGAAAATGTTGGTTTTATCATTTCTAACAGAAAATGGTCAGCTACCACCCACTGACACTTTAAATTGTAATGTGTGGCATTTTAATTTTCTCTTTTAAATATATGCTTTATGTAAAAAAATAGTATGTTTTGATTTAAGATGTGCAATGTGAAAATTACAGATTTCTAGAACTGGGAATGTAGCTCAGTGACAGAATGCTTTTCCACCAAGTGTGAGGCCTAGGTTTGATACTCAGCACTTCAGTAAATACAAGAAAGATACAGAATAAATAAATAAACAAATAAATAAATACAATTTCCCTCACTTACTTCTTTTAAAATAGAAAAATGCCTACTTGTGTTTAAGTAGATTGACCACCTTCCCACATTAGCCTCAAAACCTATTTTCCCACTACTTTTATAAGAAAAACATAACAAAATCCATATTGAACAATGCTGTATCAGCTAAGTAATCTACATAAATTGTGTCTCTCAGTCCTAACAAAAATTCTACTTAAAAAAGGTGCTACTGTGGTTGGCAGCGTCCAGATGGGCTTTGAGTTTAGAAAACAAAAGACTCAAGAAACTCTAGTTTCTTATTTCGGTGACCACAGCCCTTCAAATTGGCAGTTACTTATTCCTCAACTCTAAAATGGTGATAGTAAAACCTATTTAAATTTGTTGACCAAGTTAAATACCATGTGATTAGAAAATTGGTTAGATGGAGCAGTAAAAGTAAGAATTTTAATCATTATGAATTGCTCACTAATAGAAATTTAATTTAGTTCATGCCTTAATTTTAATATTCCATTTGCATTATAAATATAATTCGTCTGGATATAATATATAGATGAGAGTTTATACAATGCATATCTATATAAAACTCTGAGAGAAAAAGTAGAGAATTAGCCAGAGAGAGAGAGAGAGAGAGAGAGAGAGAGAGAAATTACGTTAACAATCATCAGGTGAAAGGCTTAGCCTAACAATGGCAGGTATGGAAAATAGTTATTAATCAGTGTAGCAATTTTTTTTTCTCTTTGAGAGAGTCTCTTGCTATGCAGTTCAGATTGGCCTATGTAGTACAACAGGCTGGCCTTGAACTCATGATGATCCTCCTGCCTCAGTCTCCCAAGTGCTGGGATTATAGGCATGCACCACCTTCCCAGGAGCATAATCATTGAACTTTTATGAGTAACACTGAATTACTTTTATTTTTTATTTTACACAATTTTGAAATATAATTCATGTCATAAAACTCAGTCATTTGAAGACAATAAATTATTTTTGAAAACTAAATAGGTTGTGTACGGTAGGTAACTATACTGAGAATACAAGTGTGGCATGAGGGCTGAAGTACAATTTAGTGGTAGATCATTGTCCAACATGTGGGAGGTCTTGGCTTCAATCCTCAGCCCCACAAAATAGTACTCTGAAGTTGGCACTCAATTGTTATTTGACCTATTGCAGAAATATGTACATACACATTGATTATTTTAACATGCATACTTTAAATGTTCTGAAAGAAAATATTTTAAAAGTTTTAAAATTTTTGATTCCATATTCTATTCTGGAAACATCAAACCTCTAATGTCTAAGCAAGGCAGTCTAGAATTTGGTGTGTCTGTTTTACATCCAGCAGAGGTAGAATCTTGGAGATATATCTACTTGCAAATAAAATAGGTACAGTTTGCTGCTTTTAATGTGGCAAATAAGAATATTGGTTGCAAAGGTCCACATATGGACTATTTTTCTAATTCTTTACAAACATGCTCGAGGAAAGACAACTCCAATGTGTTCTAATCCTTAATGGTCATCAAGAATTATCAAGTGATTCCTATAAATAAAAGATTTCCTTTTAGCTCATTTATACCATTTTATATGTGTGAGCTTTGTCTCATAACTTTGCATTTGAATATCTGCCTCTGTCACTAGCATCTTTTTATTAAATCTTTTACTAATTTTAAAATCCTCTTTGAAACAGTGCAATAACAAGCAGCAAAAAAAATATAATCTTGGTAAACTACATAAATCCCATAGTGATAATTTTGTATAAATATTTGAGATAACATGAAGTACTTCATTGTAAAACACTTGCTTACCTCTATCCATCTAGTTATTTTTTCCTTCTTTTTTTGTATTCATAGTCTACTTATTTTAAGTTGTCATTATACAGATATTTTGGGGTTCCATCCCTCAAATAATGATAGAAGAGAGTTCAAGTTCATCATGACATCTATCGGGGCTTCTGAGCATTGGCTCAGTATCAGTACCTTTCTATTCTCTTCAGACTCCAGGTAAGTGTGCAAAGTCTTTGTGCTGCTTGTATTTTTGCAGATTCTATGTTGGAAAACAATGCATTCTTTGAGGTGACATGAGGAGCTGCTCCCAAAGCAGAGCACATCAATGAAACAGGAATCTATGTGTATATGTTAGGCACTGGATGCATATAGGTGTACAGTGAATGTGTATACTTTCAAATCTTTGTGAAAAGAGAATCCCTAAAATAGTTTCTTTTTATGAACACAAGTTTCACATTATAATGTTACCTGCATGTTTGAACAGCTAGGAGGATAAGACATTAAGAAATTAGAAGAGAAGCTTTAGAAAAGTATCATTTTATTTAGATAAAATGAATTACTCAAGATTGTCCTGTTTGCATACTAACTACTGATTGAATTTTAAATACTGCTTTGGTGTATAGAAAAATAGAGGCAATTACATGCATATTTGTGTAAAGAAGGATCAGTTATAAATATATAAATATAGCACTTGCATAAAATGTGATCTGATAGGTTATGCATAATTCAATGAGTTAATTTCTCAATCTTTCATTCTAATTCCTGCATCAACATAACTAGTTTGGTTTATCTTTGAGAGCAACATCAAAAGGTATAATAACTGTGAAAAACTATTTATTGTTGAGCATGGTTTATTTTTACTTTTGAATAGTAATTTTATTGCTATATGCACTGCCATACATTATGGGTGTTCACGTGTTTTTTGTGTAAGTATATAAAATACTGTTATTTAATTCATATCTAAATTTTTTGTTGAGAAAATACTTCACTAAAATTCACTTAAAGAGTTGTGTTAATAAATCTACAATTAAATGAGGAAGAGAACATAAAAATATTCATATAAAATAAATTAAGTTACTATAAATGCAAAAAAACAAAAGAAATATCAAAGAGAAAATAAGTAGCTATATCAAGTAAAACAAGTATTTTAAAATGAAGTTCTTCATGTTATTTAAAATATTTATACAAAATAGTTGTGATAGGATTTATGTAAGCTTGCCAAGATTTTATTTTATTTTTTGTTGCTTGTTGCTTTGTCGTTCCAAAGAGGATTTTAAAATTGAAAATCAAAGCTTTCACTTACTTGGCTTGATTACAGTGAGACACAGTTTTATCCTCTTACCTCTATTTAGCTAATAGCTTTGGGACGTATGATCCACATAGCATTGGGAAGATTGAGCCATTATTGATGCCCGTTCTGAACTTCAATAAATAAAGTGGCAGCTATGTTCTGAGAGCCTATGTCTGGCATCTTTGAGATCATTGCATTCTGTTAGACACTCGGTTTATTTATTGCCTGTCTTTGATCATGAATCTAGGACACTAGGTTGGCTACATACCTGCTCCAACTACTTTGTCAATAGATATGTTGGTGGCATCCAATTCTTTAGCAAACTCATGAACAGCTTGTGTTGGGTCTTCGTATGTATGTGGGTCGACATAAGTCCTGAGACCTGGAAGTTTTACTGTTTAAAAAAAGGAATAAAGACATCATTGCAGTGAGGTTTATTAAACTTTTACTGAGCAATTGCTATGATGACTTTATGGGCTAAAGGAAGTCTTCGTCACAAGTGATGTATGCTGATCTTTAAATTGAAGTTTAGTTTATTCCATGATATCACAGAAAAGGAGATGTAAATTAGGTAAATAAATTAAAGGATATAAAGTGGCTTGTCGTCTGACACTATATTGTTTATTTACATTCACAATCAAAAGCCTCCACTGAAATTATAGTTCTAGCTTAAGCTGTGAGCATGTATATATGTAGGTATGTACTATATACACACCCCAATTCAGTGTCTCTAACTGCAATCTTCTGATGAGACTGTTCAACATACTTTAAGGCAATATAAATACTGTTTATGTGCCAGGTAATCTTGATTGTCAACCTGACTGCATTAAGAGACTCCTGGAGAGGGGATTGTAGTATGAGGACACTAACACTCTGATGAGTTTAAAGCTCCATGGGCTAAACCTAGTAAGAGGAAGCAAGGCATGGGGAGATGATCCTGGGACCATATCTGGTCTCTGATCCCTTTCTTTCTGGCTTTTTTTCCTACTCTTTCCTTCCTGGATATCATGAGTTGAACAGTATTCTGTCATTCAATGATGGTTCTGCCTTGGAACCAGCTGTCCACAAATTGAAACCATAAAACAAAAAGGCCATTTCCTCCTTTAAAATGTGTATTCAGGCATTGTGTGCCAGTAATCAGAAGGCTGACCAATACAATTAACAAGCTTAATAATGATACTAAGAAGCTAAGTTCTAAACATAAATCATATAAAAATTGAATATGCAAATCTTTTTTATATTTACTGGTTAAATTATTCTGAAGGTAGAAATTTTCTATCATGTTCTATAATTAAAATATCCCAGACAAGTAACACAGATGAATCATTTTGAATTTGATTCAATGTTAATAACATCCCTATCATTTGGGTAAACAACTCCCATTAAAGACAATTTGGAAATTTTAATAAATTCTCTATAAAAAACCCTAAATATTTAAAAACTATCCTAGGATCAATTAAATTTAATGAACATTATCTAACATTAAAGAATATTGCAATTTTAACCTTATAGTATATCCACTAATATTGGATATGCTTTAATCTTGCTAACATTGATAACACTATAGTGGAATGGGCCATGAATAATTTAATAGTTACACATTTTTCACTAAATTATTGAAGGATAATTTTCTTTTAGTTTAATAAATAAAGTCAGTCATTATAGTTTATAGTGCTATTTTATAAGGGAAGGAAAGCTTTGGTAGAAGAACAATTAAATTCTATATTGACCAAGGATTTCTTTGAGATAGTTGTGTAGCTTGTATTAAATAGTTATGTGGCAAGAACTCACAACATTCAACACTGTATTAGGTCAGTGAGTCCAGGTCTTCAAAGTTTGTTTTAACGCCTGGTTAGTTCATTCAATTACAAGACAATTTCATGAATACCATTATTATACTGCATTATGAAAAATTCATAGGAGTTATGAATAAAGAAACAAGCATAAGAATAAAAGGATTGCAAAAAATAGGGTGGCTGGGAGAGATGGAGGTAAAAACTTTTACTTTTTCTCAGCTCCTTCTTCAGATGAGTGTAACACAGCATAATAGAAAGGCGAGGTGAGAGATTAAGTGGGGTACAAGGAAGAAAGGCTGACACCACCCAGATTTCAGTAGATGCTATTGCTATAAAGGAACGGTCTCATTTCAGCCAGTGTGGATACTTTAGAAAGACACCACCATCTAGTAAGACATCATCTACAAGATGGGAAAAGTAAATTTGTGAATTTGAAGTGCTTTAGACAAATACGGCAGAGGAAATTGTGAAGTGAGAGCTCCTCTTTTGGAGTTTTTCTCTGTTGGATAGTTCAGCAAAAGGGCAAACCAGGCCTTGGATTCAGCTAGTGAAAAGGTACAGTTCAAGTGGCTGTTATGTAATTGGTACTTGATTAATGACAGGGTTATTGCTCTAATTAGTATTTTCACTGTTAAGAAAGCTTATTTACAATTGTTAATATCATTAAGGTTTCCTGGCCTGAGAATTTCGGCCCATAAATGCCATTTCCTTTGACCTAACGTATCAGTTTGCATACTTCTTTCATGTAAACTCTAACCCTTTTTATAAAAACAGATGGCAAAGTCATTCTTTAATGTACAGATTTACTACACTTTATTACTACACTAAAATGATTTCTATCAGTACTAAAATATTTACCCTTAAGACAAGAAACAGATTAAAGAAGCTATCATATGTTTCTTGATTTAGAGAAAGAAAAACTAAAAGTAACCAGTTACTAAAATATGGTATGTAGTCATATCTTGTTAGTTTTCTTGTTGAGTCAATTTTATTGCATTTTAATGAAAACTCACTTCACACTAATAAGCGTATGTCATATTTTTATTTCCCTGAATATTAATTGTGAGAAAAAGAAATCTAGCATTTGTTAGTTCTAAAGTTTAAAAAGTAAAACTTTAAACATAAAGTAAATTGAAAAATCTGGTAAATAATTGCAAATGTTTTATCTTGATGAATGCAAGAAAACCGATTAAGTAAGATTGGTGGAATCAGAATTTACAGAGCATGAAAAGAATTGTTATAAACAATGTCTTAAATATTTTAAATGAGTACTAGGCTTTGAAAAGGTTTCAAATGTACTTTAGCATTAACACTCAGCCCTAGAGAATATATGTATAATTAAATAATCTGAAAATTATATAGTCATTCTCTCAAAAATCAATTGTATTATCTTTTATTAATTATAATAAGGTGGATTGTTTTTCCACCCACATAACATTTAAAGAAAAATAATACAAACATAAATACTTCTCCCCACCCCCAGGTAAATAATGGTCTGTTCACTGTGGGAGCTTTGGCTGCTGAGTTTTAACTGCTCACCCCAGAGGTTCCAAGGACCTGGAGATCCAGGCTACAAGGCACATAATCCCTTCACACCAATAATTAAGGGCAACACACAGAGTCACTGGGCTCTGTCATGAAAACCAGATAATAAACACATGCACATGTGTTAAGCTGCACTACTTTACAGCTCATTCTGTGCAAACACAATAATTTACATTTCCATTTTACCAGCATGAGTTGCCCTGAGGAGAGCAAAAAATGTAAAAAGTTCCAGGCAGAGAGGGCAAGGGGACATAGTCTTAGGAGGTGAAACACATTTCTTTCCTTTTGAAGCAATGTTATAGGATTTGTAACAAGGCTGAAGGGAATAGTTCTTAGCTACA
Organism: Dolichotis patagonum; assembly: GCA_004027295.1. NCBI lineage: Eukaryota > Metazoa > Chordata > Mammalia > Rodentia > Caviidae > Dolichotis > Dolichotis patagonum. The sequence goes on along the minus strand of PVJX010004462.1, from coordinate 24,134 downwards.
GTTTTTTAAAATAATTCCAAATAAATAGTCTGAAATAAACCAGCTGTTGTATAGAAAGGCAGAAAGTTAATAACATGCATATATGTTACTTCATGTTCCTAAAGCTACAATAAAATATATTTTTCTTTCATAAAGATATCATGAACTTTAAAAAAAAAAAAATATATATATATATCAACAAATTCTACCACATCAACCAATAGGAAAATAACTGGCAACAAGAGCTTACTTAAAATTGGCATGTGCTCCATATTCATAAGATTATAATTCCCATAAAAATATCTGTACCATCATGGTTTTGCTCTGTTGTTTATCTAGCACTGAAGAGATTTAATCCACAAGAATGTAATGGCTTTCTTTTAAGCATGAATATTGTGACACAATAATTTGCTGTGCCTAGGCCCAGGAAAATAAGGAAAACTAGTATCTCGTAATTTGTTCATTCATTTCTTTAAGCCTTTGAATTGGTAGCCAAACTAACCTGGAGTGATCTTACCGTAAGAAGTCAAGGAAGATAGTACCTTGACTTGTTTTGTGACCTGTTCCATAATGACTCTGCAATTAGATGGATAAACCCACAATACTTCTGTGAACTGTTGCATTGTTTCCATCTTACATCAACTCACACTCTGAAAAATGTTTCTTCCTCTCTTACCCTGTGTGTCTCTGTCTCTGTCTCTGTCTCTGTCTCTGTCTCTGTCTCTTTCTCTCTGTCTTCCCTCTTTTTAGATACTATATGCTTCCTGCATGTTAAAAAAAGTAAATCAGGATTTTTACTTGAATTATAACCAAAGTTATTATCTTTAGATACATATCCAATGGCTGCAAGGAAGTTTAATGTTGATTTGAAAACAATTTTTGACAGCAATAGTGAATGCCAAAAAAGTAATGATTACAAGACCACATTAATTGTTTTGAGATATTTTGGAGCACATGAGCTTGAGTTTAGTCTTTGTGCTAATCTGCAGGAGAACATGCTATTCTTTTTAAGGCCACTGATTCATAGTTGCCACACTGAGCTAGCTGTAGTTTGGAAAAACAAAACACCTGGAATGATTTGTCTCACCAGTAGAAAAAAAAATGAGTCTTTTTACTAGATGCAAACATGTTATTTTCTAAAAGAGTATGCCTTCTAGAAAATATTAAAAGAGACTAAATTGGTTGGTAATAAAATGGGGAGGAAAAGGGCCGGTTTTCCTACCAGCTGGATATCATGTAACTCCAAAACAAACAGTTTACTCTAAAGACTCTTTCCTGGTTGGTTGACAAAATGGAGAAAGCATTTCACATAAACAGAGATTGTTTATATTTACATGGCAGTTATGAAAGAGAAAAGTCTCCTATTTAGATTTTAGCAAAGGACTGGGAATAAGGAAATTGAAGACACGCTTTGCATTTCAGCCATGCAGAGCTGACTACAGTTCGTACTACTCATCATGTGCATTATTTGAATTTAAACCACAGGTTACCTTTCCCTTTAAGTATGCTGAAATGTAGCCATGTAAAAATTACTTAATGCAGAGCCATGAATTTCCTTCTCCTTTTGAAATAAATTTAATTTACCTGATTTTTCCATAAAACTTCTTCTGAATTCTCTTTATCAAGGGGAAGTTAGCCAACTATAAATCAAGAAGGGCTAAAAGTAAAATGTTGAAACAAAACAAAGTTTAGAAACTTACAATGTCCATTCCCAAAGTGAAGTCTTTTTTCATCCGCACCATGTTTTGACTTGTTATAGCCACAGAACCTAGAGGAAAATTAAGAGAAGAGCGAACATATGAGATTATACTTAGAACAATTATATACGTTCAAAATAGGCAAGACACAAAACTTAAAGCTTGCTTCTCAATTAAATGCATTAGTGAAAGTTTATTGACTTCATATTTTCTGAATCTTCAATAGAAAACTTCTTTTGCTGGGGACCCTGGAAAACTACCTAATGAGGGGACATGTAGAGTTGCTTCCCAACTCCAGAGCAGACTCCTCCAGTTCAATTTTTATAATGGTCTTAGAATGTGTTTATAGTATTTTTAACAACTACCGTTTGAGTGAATGAAGGTAAAATCTTCTTAGGTAATGATTACTGCTGGGCAGTGTTGCCCATGTTTTGGGTGAGAAAGTGTTAAGGAAATCTTGGCTTATTTGAAGAGAGAGGGGATAATTGGAAAAAAACGCTAGAAACTGGGAGTAGGGTCAAAAGAGGAAAATGGTATGTTAGAGCACTGAGGCAGGAATCAGTGGAGAAAAGAAAACTGAAACTAAGGATAGAGGGGGAAAAAAGGAAGGGTAAAGAAAAAGGAAATCCATAGAATGTAAATGGAGGCACTTTTATTTGTTAATAAACTTTATTGACCCATACAGATTTTAGCAGCAACTAAAGGCAGCAAAGAAAGCAATAATGAAAATACATAATAAAACAGACCATGAACTCACCTCCCAATCAAAACATAAATGACGACTGTGAGGAGAATAATTGCTACTGCTGCTGAAATGGCAATCATCACAACTTGGCTATTTTCACCAGAGATGGAGAAAGCTGTGAGATGTCAAGAGATAAAACAAGAAAAGGACAAGCATTAGCATATCATGACTGACATGTATATGGCATGCCTTATAAATCTACCATATTCTATTTTTATCTCAAGTGTCATTCAAATTTTGCTGCAATGTTGAATAATTCTTTGTTTACTATAAAAGTATTCCAATCATTTTACTTGATATTTTTGCCCAATTCATAGTTAAATTATTATTTAACAATACACACTCTGTTTTGAACCATCAGTCAACAATATTTGACTGCCTATTGTTGTAAATATGCTGGACTGGTCTCTGTTCTGTTTGCCAACACACTCTTTGGATAAATCAGGAGTTATAGGATAAATTGAATGGACAGACAAATATTTCCTAGTGCAAAAATGTAAATCTTTTCTAATCAATCTTATTTGGCCTCTGGTATCTGTGCTTATTTTAAACAATGGTGTTATGTTATAACATGAAGGGCCTTGGAAGACATCATGCTAAGTGAAATAGACTAAACATAGAAAGACAAATACTGTTATCCATACTAGGAGAATCATAAAAATTCAAATTTATAAAAGTAGAGAAGAAATTTGTGGTTACCAGAACTGGAACAAGGGGGGAGAATGGAAATTAACCAAAGGTATAAGATTTCAGTTAGGGATAAGTTTTCAAAATTCGTTACATAGTGAATATAGTTAATAATAACATTGACTTTTTTTCAAGCTTTTAAGCAATCTCATTCCAAAAAAAAAAAGAAAGAAAGAAAGAAAGTAGGTGATAGATACTTTAATGAACTTTATATAGTCATTTCACTGTGGACATTTCTCAAAACTTAATATTTACTCCCTAAACATACACATTTAGTTTAAAAACTAAAAAAAAAAAAATCTTATGTACTTCAACATATACCACTTACAAACAATACCTATGTTTCTTGACTTTTTTAATGGCATTATTATTCATTCGGAAAATCAGTAAAAATGGCCAGAAGCTGAATCTGAACAGTCACTATTTTTTTATATAACTCATGAACTTAGAAAGATCTTACATTTTTTTAATGGTTGTAAAAAGTTAAAAAAATACACACGCACAAAGTTTGGTGACATGAAAATTCTATGAAATTCAATTTTTATTGTTCATAAATAGGGTTTTATTGGAGCAGACACAATCATTCTTTATGTATGACTGATTTTATGCTAGAGTGAGCAGTAGCAGCAGAGAATGTAAGGGCATGAAGGTTAAAACATGTACCTGGCCCTTTACAGACCAGACCTTCACCCAAACCACTGCTTCTCAAAGTTTAACGTTCAAATAAGCTATTTGGGGGAATTTCTAATAAAAGCAGTCTTGCCCTCCCCCTCTCCTGATCATGCTCCACTTAAGTGAACTACCTTTAATATACTGGTTTATATTCACATTTCACTCTTGCATTATAATTAGAACTTCCTAATTGGTTTTTATACATATGCCTTTCCTAATCTTTACTATACCACTTAAGTACTCCTAAACCATGAATTTGACAGTCACTCCTATGCCTCAAATTTTTACAAAGTATTTTATCAATTTCAAAATGGAATGCAAATTCTACATTAAGGCTAAAATATAACCATTTAGGATCAGCTTCCTATCTAAATTCCTAGCTTCATCTGTTATAAACTCCATAAGCATAAAAATCATTACAATTTCTAAAATCCAAACAATTTCTGCTACAGCCCCTGTCAAATACTTATATGGCATGTGGTGTTTTTGTAAAGAATACTATTTGAATATATGAACAAATTGTGATTCAAAAAAAAGCAGATTAATTACTTGAATACTCTCACCTCACTAGGAACCATCAATTCATCTTTAACCTAAATACATCTTAATCTGGAATATTTTCTTCAAAATAAATCATTTAAAAGGTAGATTTTAAAAAATGCAAGAAAAGAAACATGAGAAGGCAGGCTATTAGAAATCTCCTCAGTATCTAAAATAGGACCTAAGAGTGAAACCAAATGGATAGACTAATGTGAAATGTAGCAATTTATTCTGTACTACTAGCTATTTTTACACTACTGTAGTGGTTAGCAAAGTGTGGCTCAGATATCCTTGCTGTGAAAAGCCTAAAGACCAGACAGCCTTCAGCTTTTCCTTAAAGGTTCCCTGCAGACTACAAGCACAGGCCAGGTTCCCTTGAATGGCTAAGCAGGCAGAGCTAGAGACCCTAGACTTTGGCCATTCTTATCTCACACAGGATTCTGGAAATGGTTGATCTGCTCTCTGTTGGGATGTCCAAAACTCTTGTCAATTGTATTGCCCTATGAGGTTCTTCCTTCCCAGTCTTTTCTTCTTTTACTTTTTCTTTCCGTTGATGACTAAATGTCTTAGTTACTTTTCTTGTTGCTGTGACAAAATATCTGGCCATCGAAGATAAAGGGGGGAAACAATTTATTTTGCCTCACAGTTTGTAGAAGTTTCAGCCCATAGTTTGCTGGTTGTTAGGCAGGGTGGCATGGTAGATGGGCATCATAGAGGAGATACAGTCCTTGGCAAGTGGAAGGCAGGAAAAGAGAAACAGCAAAAAAGCAGCTAAAAGGGACAACAACAACCTTCTATCTGTGCTTTATATTCAATACAGGCTACCTGGCCTTAAAGGTGGCAGGCACTGACACTCAGAGTGGGCCTTCTCATTATCCACACCCAGAAATACACCAAACCTATTAGTAGACTAATTTAATAACCAGATGACCTTGATCATAGGCTCATGCACTTAATTCCAGCACCACACACTGTAGATCCAGCCATCTCTGAAAAGCCTCACCCATAACAGTACGAGGTTTTATGGGTACATCTAGACACAAGCCATACTGTTCAGCCCCTGGACATCCAAAAACACACGAACAACCCTTTATGCAAAAGGTGTTTAGTCCATTTCTGAGTTGCCAATAGCTTCAACATAGCTGAAACTCCAAGTCTTTTCACCTCTGAAATATAAGGCAAACTCTTAGCTGTGAGTACCTATACAGATAAACAGGAAGTTAAACATTTCCAGCATACAGTGGTGCAAGATAAACACTCCCATTCCGAATAGGGAGATGAAAAGGAATGGGACCAGAGAAAGTCCAAAATCCAGCAGGGCAAACATTCAATCCCATAGTTCCATGTCCTGTGTCTGAGGTTGTCTGTGATAAGATGTGAATAGAAAAAGAGTTTGGTGGCTCTGCCCTTGTAGTACTGCAGCTGGTTATAGCTCCCAGGGCTTCTCTCTTGGGTCAGCTTTCCTCATTTGTTGCAACTTTCTTCAGAAAATCCATATTTACGGCTTCTCCAAACTTCTGTGATCTCCATGGCTCTTTCAACTTTGTGCAGCTTTACACACTGCATTCTCAGGGGCGTACTGCCTGAGATCTCAGTCTTCTTCTCAAATCTGGGTGGAAATCTTCCTGAGCTCGCAACTTCTGCATTCTTCATGCACCTAAAACCAGCCCCACATTAATGATGTCAATGTCTTCTACCAGCTGTAGTGTTAGCCAGGCCTTGTTCTCTCTTGGATATAGGGACTGAGAGGCTGGATCACTGCACACTTTAAACCCAATCCCAAGGAATGAATTCTCTAGACCACATCCATTTGGAAACATGGTGCTCTGGAGCTCTTTTGTCAAAGCAAAATCTTTCAAATTTGCAACCCTGAGGCTGAACAGGCTGCAATCCTGCTATTTCCTGTGATGTCCTGAGGCCATCTTACCCATTTTCTTGTCCCTTCTCAGCAACCAAATTCTACTCTGCTATATCTGTTCAATACACAGCTTACTGGAGCTTCCCTATGGCCTCACTTACTACATGTTAAATCATTCTACAGGGGGCCGGGGATTTAGCTCAGTGGCTTAAGCGCCTGCCTGGCAAGCGTGAGGTCGTAAGTTCGATCCCCGGTACCAAAAAAAAAAAAAAAAAAAAAAAAAAAATCATTCTACAGGGCTCTTTGCTCTTGATTCTCAACATATATTTGGCTAAAATTCCCCTATAGTAGTATGTCAATGCCTCCTGAACATTAGATTATCTTGAAATTTCTTCTGCAGTATTAATTAGCCCAATGCTCTTTATCTTGAACTCAGATCAAGTCTCTGAACACAAGTAGAATGCAGACAAACTTTCTGTGAAGGCATAACACACATTGTTTGTAGTCCAAAACCATCGCACAGCTTCTTCCCAACAGAAAACTCTTGAGACTCATATTCACTGGTAGTATTTCTACTGGTAGTATTTCTACTGGTAGTATCTTCTGAACTCTGACCAGAATCTCCCATCAAGTACAGGTCAAGTCAATGCACAGATGCTTCTTCAGTCAGAATCTGCAAACATTTCCAAACTCTTCCCACAGGCCATTCCACATAGTCAGGTACAGTCACAGTAAGGATTATACTTCCGTGGTACCAAATATCCAACCCAAAATTAAAGGAGGAAAGTTGATATTTTTGTCACAGTTTGCAGAGGCTTCAGTCCACTGTTGTCTGGCTCTAAGGCAGGGTGGCTTGGTTGGAAGAGGGGCATCCCAGAGAAGAAGTAGTTCATTGTGGGCAGAAGGCAGAAAACCACCAAGGTAGCAATGAAGCAGCAACAAAGGATAACAGTAGCCCTATTTCTGTCCCTATATTTTATCCAGGCTATACCCTCTTAAAGGTGGCTAACATTCACACCCAGGGTGGGCCTTTTCAATATCCACACCCAGAACTTTGTGAAATCAATTAGTAGACAAATTTAGTAATTACACACCCTTGATCTGAGGATTGCACACTTAATGCAAGCATCACATAGTGTACATCCACCTATCTCCAAAAAAACCACCTATGACAGCATGAGGTTTTGGGAGGAACACCTAAACACAAGTCTTAACAACAGATATTCGTCTCTACCTGAAGCTGCTGCTCCTTCTACCTTTTAACTTCCTAGTTCTTTGTCCATAGAATTCTTGCTCATTCAGTTCCACTTTGGCATCTGATTCCCAGAGGAATTGATCTAATACATCTCTATCTTTTGACTATAAATCTTGTTCTTGCTTGTAAAAGTTTATTAGCTCAGTGTTTCAAGAATGTTCCATAAACATATAATACTAATCCCATCTCACACTACTCATTTGGTATAGTGTAGTAATTTATAGAAATTTAAAATTACGTGGTCATTATCTAGGCAGTTTACAAAAGAAAATATATAAGAAACAATTATGTTTCTTTTTCTGTCAGATATGAGATTGAAGATTTCTCCATAGTTTCTTCTAGCTCTAAATGTATATGAACTTTAGAGAAAAAAAACCCATAACCAATTATATCATTTTTGTCACTAAAATTAGTATATTTGAATTCATAATATTGTTGTACTCTATAGTTGTCTTATAATTTTATGTGGTATGTTGCTAACCATTCATAACTGTTGCATTTCTTAGAAATTCAATCTGAATTGTTTTCCTACAAGCCACCTATTCCCACTGTTCCTAGTTATGAAATTCTGTATTTTGGTATAAAAATTTTTCATATAATGATTCTATTGTCCTTTTGACAGACTGTTTTAATAAACCATAATTATATAGTCCAAAGGATTCAAATTGATGCACACTCTAGAAACAAAGTAAAGGTGTGAAGCATTTAGGAATCCTCATCTAATTATCTTTGGGGATTATTTTCTTGGATAGTAATGTCAAATGGAATTCTCTGATTCCAATTCTCAGCTTTTTCAGATTTTTACATGTTTTAATTCATTGGATCTTCAAGGTATGGACTATTTCATTAAACACAAACCATGCACGCACATATATACTGCTAAGGAAATTGATGTAGGAAACTTGAGCCCTAATGCAGCAGTATTGGGAAGTGGAGCTTAATGGCCTAGTCTGGCTTGCAGGAGTGCATTTGTTCTCTATTACACTTCTATCTTATGAGCACACAGTGTTTATTCCTTTGTGACCAACCACTTTCCATCATATGGGGTACAGGAAAAGGGCCCTTTCCAAACACCAGTGCCTTGATCTTGGACCTTACACCTTCCTGACATGAGAGAAATAAATTCACCTTCTTTAAAAATTGCCTACTCTCAGTTACATTGTAGTAACAGCACAAAATGAACTAAGCCATGCACACACACGCATGCACACAGACACAGACATTCTCACCGTACACACCAAGTACTTGCTGTAGCAGGTAGTGTTTTATACACTTTTGAAGTAGTAATTAATTTAATTGTCATCAACCTATGAATCTACGTGAGCTATACATATGATCTCCGATTTCCATTAGGGAAATAGATGCATAGAGCACTGAAGTGACTTGTCCAGTTCATGCTAATACGTGCACATCAGCTGCAAATTTCCCACTTTTAACTTTTGCATTATTTCTTGCTTTCTTGAGTATGAAGAACCCTGAATTCAATTTTTCCCACCTACAATTTCTGTGACTGTTTGTGGACAGGAGTGTGTGCTGCCACTGATCAAACTCAGGGCCTCATACATGCTAAGCAAATGCTCTGTCTCTAAACTATACTTCCAGCAGCTAAACTGTTGTGTTCTGAACCCTCTCCACAATGAGAGCTTATTAGAAGTTCATGCATAGTTGTTACCTCAGAAATATCTGTAGTAAATCTATATTTACATTAACATTTTTGAATTTGTTGTTTATTTTGTGAATTTACGTAACAGTTAACATTAAGTTCTGTTTAAATTGGGATCAACATTAGAAATATTTACCTAATGGTGATTCACTTTTGTCATCTTCAATTCCTACCACAAAATACCATGAATATTTGTTCTACCTACTCATATGGTTTGGCCTCCTTTACGCTATATCAAATACAGATGCTCTTGTTGCTGATGATTTTAATTATTTTGAAAAATTCAATTTGTAATTATTTTAAAAAACCAAAACTTTGCAACACTTAAGCATTGCAGAAAGACTTAGAAATACTAATGCCAAGCTGAATATATATATCTTTCTGGAATGTGTAAGTGCATGTATGGATCTCTTCAAAATTTCTCTAATCATGTATGAGTCTCTTCTTTAATAGGTTAAATAAAATGCTTAATTTGAATTCATTTAATATTATTAAATAAAGTCATGATATTATTTTTCTCAAAGTCTATTTTAAGTCTGTTTTGGCCAAGGAATTTCAAAATATGAAGCAAATGAATTTAAGGAATGGAAAAGTTGTTGAAAAGATAATACTTGTCAATTTTGGTCAAACTCAGGATCAAATAGGTCACCCAAACTGCTTATGATTGTAAATGAAATGATAAAAAACATTTTAGATATTCCTTATTTGCTGTCCAATGTGAGTAAATGTGCTAAGAATTAAAACACAATTAAAATTCTCATGGATCACCAAGTTTCCTTTTTTGTAGTTCATTGAATCATGCAATGAATTGGAACATCTGGATTTACAGGCACAAGGGCTTTTAATCATATTAAATAATGTTCTCAAAAGCAATTTATAATTAACAGAAAACCGGAAGTATTCCAAGCACTAGAAAGTGTTTGATTTGTAAAAGGAAAAAACAAACAAACAAAAACTAAATGCATCCCCACACAAACACAAATACACAGACATGATGCTATGCAAATTGCTAAAGGTGTTAAACAACAGGTATTCAAAGAATGACACTTGATTAATACTTAGAGTGAAAGCAAAATATGAGATGCTCTTTGCAACACTTCTCCCCCTGCACAAGAAAGTGAAGTAATACGTACAGTCAGGACTAGTTTCAAACTCAAACTTGCGGCTGTTGGTTCCATATCCAGCTGCAGTTCGGGCTCGGATTTGGAATACATATGTAGTATCAGGCTTGAGGCTACTGATGGTAACATTCTTGCCTCTTGCCCTCAAAATGGTATAACTTGTCTCTTGTTCCTGCTTTGAGGTAGGAAAAAAAAATCATGTTAATACTAAACCTTCATTATGCTGTCAATTGATATCAATGAACCACTCAAAGTCATTCCTGTAAGATTTTAATGTAGAGCATATGATGGATGAAAAATGATGTCAGTTATTTTATGATCTGGATACAATAGAGAAATTATTGTAACAAGGGAAATATTTACAGAACTTTCTAATTTGCATGTAATGAGTCATGTTCTGTTAACTGTTGAGTTACATTTTATCCTTACTAAATAGTGAATATGTGTGTGACAATACAGTCCCTCATGGCCAAATTTTAGGGAAAGCTTGTGACTAAATTAAAAAATAAACTGAAGAAAACATGCTTTTGAATTAACCCTAGTAGGAATATCCTACTGAGTCTCATATAAAAATTTTTCTAACACTATTCAAATATTAAATATAAAAAACTGAGTTGAAATGTGTGGCTCAAAGTTTCTCAGTATAACTATATTTGGGTTGTATTTAATCTGAGTTAATGTCACTTTGTAAAAACAAATATCTTCCTAAAACATTTAAGGAATATTTCTCCATGAAGATCTCCTCTAGTAATCTCCTAACATATTAGGAGATTTATACACTGCTCACTAACAGTAAGGCTTCTGTGCCAAGCTTTGTTCATAAAAATTGAATTTATGAAGTCTTATTATCCCTCTAATATATATAATTAATTATAGATTTCTTAGCTAAAGAGGTTGGCTATATGTTAGGTAACATTTGAATTGCTATATTAAATACTGAAGAGAGTGGAAAACATCTGTCTATAAGTAATGACAATATTTCAGTCATTAAAAAGTTATTGAGCAAGTATTCAGAATCAGTCACTATTCATTATCATGAGAGAATTAATCAGTAAAGAATGATCTTGGGGAATTAAAATTCTAACAAAATATTTAAAATTTTTATAAAACTCATCTGTACATTTGTGAATAATTACTCAATATATGTCTGCATGCTAAAAGTATATACACATATGTGATATTGAATATATTCATAATATTTAACATCTCACTGCATCAAATTTAAAAATATTTAGGGGATGATTTTGCCCTGAATTGGTCAATATATTTTAAAAATAATAATAATATATATTTTGTTGGTAGAACTTTAAATAAGTTCAGAAAATATTTTATGTTTACAAATAGTATGAATATAAATCAACTGCATTTTAGAATCAGCCTCATAAACCTATTTTTCTCCTTGTTCTATCTAGTCTGAAGTACAAAATTAATTTTCTTTTCATTTGGTTGGGTGGTCAATAAAATATAAATCTTAAATCTGCACAAAATATTTTGTAATACTTTCAAAAATAGAAAATCACAGTCAAATTAGTATTTGGCTACAACAAAAGTTATTCCTACTACGATTTTGGCACAATTAAATTTATCCAGACTTTATTTTCTTCTAATGAAAAAGAAACATTTTTCTAGGTAGCAAGGAGTATAAAAAACATGAAGTCATACTTGTGAAATACATTAACTTCAATGAAAGGATTAACTACAGTATGCAATATTTTATGTTTGTACATTGTTCCTCAGTGTAACTAATCATGGCTCTTATAGTTCTAACAATAGGTTCTTATACCTTATACCAAAGGAGGTACACAGTGTGGGGGCAGAGTGCATATACTAAGTGAGAAACCAGGGGTGCCAGGATTCAAAGCAGAAATCTAATATTTATTAGTAGTGAGGTTATGGGGAATTTAACCATTGTCAGTGACTCTTAATTTTGTTATTTTTGAAGGAATCTATTTACCGAGTTTCACAGGATTGTCATGCAGCTTATATTTAAATAATATATGCAGAAATATTCTGTGAATGTAAACTGCTGTATAAATGCGCTTGCTTGTAATCCATTTTAAAATATTTCATAAACTGCATCAGATAGACAAATATGTTTTTTCACATGAGTAACTATAAAAAGAATCGCATCTGATGATAAAGTTCAAATATATCTTGCTTTCAAACTTCTTTATAATTTAAAAAGAGGAAATAAGTGCTAGAATGATGAAATGTCACCTTCTGAAGTCTATGTATAATCAGGTACTTTTTTTTTAATAACTGCATTACTGAACCATAGTTTTAAGATATGAGACAAATTTATTTATCCACCCTTAACTTCTAAAATCTTCCCTCTGCACAGTCAAAAATGCTTTTCATTATTAGTTCAGTAACACACAGTTTTTGTTAAAATTATGCCAATTTCCCTATCTGTATTACATGAAATTCACGTGAATATGAGGGTCAGAAAATTGTGCTTGAGGCAATGAACTAAAGGATGGTTAGTTCATCAACAGATTAAGGAATCACTATAAAATTGTTACTGGAGCTGGGGATTTAGCTCAGGCACTTGCCTGGCAAGCACGAGGCCATGAATTTGATTCCCAGGACCTAAAAATAAAAATTGTTAGTGGAGCAAAGATCTTGGAATGAAAGGACATAATTAACTGGCTTAATTTTGTAAGTGGCATCTTTGATGTTGCTTATTGCTATAGAATAGAGGACATTTGACAGCACAATTTCTAAGCCTTACTCTTCCTATAAATAAGAGATCACTTCACCATGGTTCTCAATAGAGTTCTAGGAACTTATTAGGCATATCACTGGTTTCTTTGCAAGAGCACAGCTCATGAAAAAATAGTCTTTCCTACATAATTCAGGCTTGTAACATCGTTTCCCCACCTTCTCATAATATTTGACCTCATAGTCCAAAATGATCCCATTAGGATGTTCAGGTTCTTGCCAGGATAAGGAGATGCTGTTTCTGGATGTCCGATCTTTCTTAATTGTCATGACAGGTGATGGTGCTGTAAAAAGAGGAAGGGAGAAGACAGCGGAAAGAAACAAGTTATTAAATTGGGAAGGGTGGTGACGAGAGCAGAGGGAGAAGAGAACAAGCAAACGGAGTCTATCAGTGTTCTAATCTTTGGCAAGAAAGCACTATTTCCATTTCCAAGGCTCTTGAGTATTAATCTCATCCCATATCCAGTCCTAGCAGCTGAATTATAGCCCCAGTGCATGCAACCTATGGAGAATGAACTGAGATGTTCTGCTGCTGGTGGACTAGTGGCAGGCGAGCAGATGTTTTTAATCTGCTACTATAATGTAAGCAATGAAATATATTTTATATACTAAAAAGAGAAAAAAATATCAGGACTACCTATTTGTTATAATGCTGCAAAAATTATTAATCCAGATTCTGTAGCTCTTTGATAACATTTTCATATGCAACCCTGTAAGAACACTGGAATCCATTAAGCAGAAGGAGTCCCATGATGTCTACAGGTAATAATAATATTTAGTGTATTGAAAAATCAATATGATTTAGGGCATATTACAGTAGATATTGACTCTCAGCCAAAAAATGTTACTCTGATGCGCATATATGTGTGTGTGTGTGTATAATCAACAATCAACTTTTCTTTTTTATTTGAAAATATGTGATAAATATAAGAAAATGTCTGCTATATGTGTTACCATTATCTGTACATATTTTAAATATCTTATTTAATGGTGAGTATATTGCTATTTTGTTATGCATTTTCATATGTGTAGAATATGTATTAAAATTGTTTTTTTTAGATTTCTTAGTTATCTTCATTTCTAACTAAAAATTAAATTTTTAGTGATTTCCTACCTCAAATTCTATCATTAGAAAGGCAAGTGCACAGGATTCACCAATGTATTTCTGGTTACACATCACAGTTTGGTACATGCTCAACAGTCTTCTCACAGGAGTGAGAAGGCATCCTGCCCTCATGGAACATGGCAAAGCAAATGACAAACACAGAACCAAAGCTTGTTGATTCTTAGAGATATTAACTGTTAAATTGCTTTCATTGCTTAATGACATATTTCTTATAAATTTGCTCAAATCAATGATTATTTGAACACATGTTAGGACATTCTTCACAAAATTTGGCAGTAAATATTCCTACTTGTCAATTTGATTATCACAAGATGGCTATGATTATCACAAAATAACATTTTCATCCATCAACTGTTTATATCTATAGCTTCTTTTTGCCTATTTTTCTCACTTACAATAAGATTTTCTTCATTTATCCTGATTTGTGACACTTCAGTGAGAATTCATTGACATAAATTTCCCACTCACCTATTTTTATTATTTTTATGTTTCTCTAAACTCTTTTCTAATTAAAGCTCTGTTATCCTGATAGTCTGGAAATGACCATTTAGTCTTTTAACAAGGAAAAATGTAGATTTTGCTCTACTAATGGAAAAATAAATTCATTTTTCATTCTTGATTTTATTCCATTAGCAATTATTATCCATTTATGTACATTAATGTCATTTCCTTTTCTTATATACATATCTCATCTATTCAGTATTCTTCTGTTTTAGCTCTCAAATTGTTATCATTGCCCATTTCTGTGGTTTGCCACTCTGAAGTTGATTCCAAGAAAAGTTAAGTCATATTCATTATATTTTATAAACATATTTGATATTTATAAACATATCACTGAAATTAATACCACTGTGGAATATTTGAGAATTTTCTTTTAATTTACTCTAATCCTTAGAAAAATCATTTTATTATCCAATTGTGAATGAAAAAACGTGGACCAATATCCTGTAATCAAGTTTTGTTTCTTGTACAAACAACTGAGAAATCCCACTAATTTTTCTGCTGCAGTAAATCCATTAATAGTGTAACTTTTAATGTGTGCTCACAAAGTATTTCAAAGAAACTTAACGTTGGAATACATTCCTTCTAAACTTTTGAAGCCCTGGGTTTAGTTTAGTATCTTACCATCATGAAACTGTTTCATTTTTCCAAATGGATAAAATACATTTTAAAGAAATTTTGAAAAGTAACCAGATGTAGTATCTCTCTTTTAAAAAAAAATAATTGAAAGAAAAAAGTCATTTTGGAGAACAATTATTATAACAAGGATTATACTAACTTTTTAATGGAAACTTTGCAGGCTGCTTTGGGGGTTTGCCCAGGTTTTACTGCTTCTGCACTGAGTGAGACTTTATAACTGTTGAATTTCTTCAAAGGTCTTTGAGCATGTTGCAGGGCCCCTTTGGCCTGTAATAAATAGCTTTTTGTAATTCCACACTTACTTAAGTAAAAGCAATTGCTCGAAACTTGTGCCATCTCTACGTTAAATGAACCTTTCCTGATGGCGGCCTTCGGCCTTTAGGCCCCTGTTAAGTCATTTGTTCAGCTGTTTAATACCTGCCCCTTGTGCTGGCTGCATTTCAGCACAGTTCAGCCCAGTACACCGGCTGGAAGCCCATTACTTTTAAGTAACCAGCATCAGTATTGTAATACTAATAGACAACTCACAGAAATTATTTTTCAGTCCCCTTATTAATAATTTTGGACATGATAATGCGTATTTATGAATTAGCACATAGATACTCTATTGTATCGATTTTTAAATAACATTTTTAGAACACTTTACAATTCATATCATTTTCTTTTTTTTTGATTTATTACTATGTTTGCCATATACAATGAGTATATTCCTCATAGAGAATTTATACTTCCATATACTATATCTTAATTCTTTTTTCCTATTCCCATTCCCTCCTTTAAACCTATTTTCTTCTTCCTATTCACAGGTCAGTTCCATTATTTTTCTTTCAGTTCTCTATTTTAAACACCTTTCCTTTCCTTCCCTTTCTGCTTCCCCTTTTTGTTCCCCTTCCCATTTGAAAAAGCTTTTCTTTGATTATAATTTCAATCTTTAATGAGAAAGGGATATGGGATGCATTTCTCTTTATTAGTTTTCAAGTATCAATGCATGATTTTTCCAATTATTAATTTCCAAATCTGTAGAAAAACATCAAACTTCTTTTCCGCATCAAAATGACATTGTAATATGCACTGTAGCACAAATTTATTTTATTCTCATTTCTCTTTTTTAAAAAACTTGTAGTTGTAAGATGGAAGGGTAATTCCCTTCCTGTAGAATGATGGTGTAGCTGCCCTACAACTGAAGAAATGCTGAGAGCTGGAAGGAGACATTAAAATGCAACTGAAACCATGGGTTCCTCTTCGTAAACAGGCTGAGGGTAAGCTAAAATAGCAGATACTGATAAACAATTCAAAAGCTCAGGGCTGAGTTTTAAATGTGTAGCTACATAATTTAATAAATTACTAAATTGTTTCTCCTATTAAAAATGTTGGTGACTGAGTAAAACACAGAGAAACTGGATCAAGCATTTATGAATATTAAGAAATGGACAATCTTCTAAGGAGAAAAATGAATAAAACAGTAAAAAGATAATTTGCCAGAGGCAAAGATAATTTTTTTAAATACTAAAATAATGCTTTGTCATGTAAAATGAACTTTGCTGTATTATTATTTGAGATAATATTTGATTCGGAGGTTTTGTTATTCTGGATACAATTATATTTTTACTTTCTTAAAACAAACAAAAGAATGAGATGTAATACATTTGTCTGAGTGATATCTAATGATTATATTTAACTAAAATATTTCACAAAAGAATACATATACAACAGGAAAAAAATGCAGTTTGGAAGAAAAAGGGTAGCTCATTAACTGCACAATTATAATTTTGTGGAAGGTATTCTGGATTTATGGTACCCTACTATAAACTTCCAAACATTCTTGAACACTCAAAAATCATAACTTAATGTGGCACAGTAGATTTTCTGATAGTTTTTATAATTCATTGTTCTGTAAAATACACAGATGATTGAAAACTGCATTGAATGCTTAAAATTTAAAAAATTCCATTAAAAGACACATTACTAAAAACTATGGGGCAAGTATGTTCAAAATGAGGGAGACTATTCTTAGGGAAATAATGTTTCTTTTACTGCATTAACTGTTTTCAAATTTAAACAGCCAATGCATTTTCTGAATACACTTCATTAAATGAACATTTAGGGCGATTTTCTGTCAAATAAAACCATTATAGTGTGCCCTCATCTATCTTAGTCACCATATCTGGTACCTCGCCACTTCTGGTTCTTCCCAAAATGACCATGAAATTAAACTTTTTGAATCAGGACACTGAGGCAGATTTAAGAGTACAACTAAAGACAGTCACAAAAGAGAACTCATAGAAATGCTTCAGTAAGTGCCAGGAATAATGGGATAACTGTTCAATTAATGGATGAGTATTTGGGGGAGGATTACTGTGTCTTTTACTGTAACAGTCTTTAAAACTTAGGTATTCAGCGTATCTCCCACCCACTCCTTAGATTTCTTTTTTCATGATAGACTACTAGAAACATTTTCACCCTATGCTATACGAGCGTCTGGGACGGGATGGTGAGACCAGAGCGGAGCTGAGGAGCACCTGACTGGCCATTTCCGCCATGACCGCACTCGAAGAAGGACAGACACAGCCTGAGCCACCAAGCCACACAGCAAGTACCAGCTCATATGTTGGGGCTGCCTGCTGCAAGCATGCACTGTATATTGTTATATTCAAAATAGTTGCTCAGGTTACCAGATACAGGCATGCAGAATTCATAAAACAATATAATTTCCCTTTGAGCAGCTTCTTTCCCTTTTACCATATCTATTTTAACACTTGGATCTTATTTACTCTTTGAGTTTTTTACACCAGTGTGACAATATGGTATTTACACATGAAAGTCTGGTTTATTTCATTTATGAATATGGTTTCCAGTTATACCCATTTACCTATAAAAGCCTCAAGTTTATTATTATTTATGGTTGAGTAATATTCCATTGTATAAAAATACCACATCTTTTTTATCTGTTCCTCAGGTGATAGGCATTTGTGTTGTTTCCAAGATCTGGCTATTACAAATTGTGCAGCTATAAACATGGGTGCACATATATCACTGTGGTATGATGTTTTCAGTTCTTCTGGGAAAATACCCTGAATAGGAATAGCTGGGTCAAATGGAACCTCTAATCCTAGTTTTGCGGGGACTCTCCATACTGATTTCCACAGTGGTTATACCAGTCTACACTCCTACGAACAATGAAGAAGGGTTATTTTTTCCTCCACAGCCCCTCCAGAATTTGTTATTGGTTGTTTTCTTGATGTTAGTCATACTTTCTGGAGTGAGATGATATCTCAGTGTTGTTTTAATTTGCATTTTTCTAATGACTAGTAATGTTAAAATTTTTTTCATATATTTATTTGCCATTTGTATTTCTTCATCTGAGAATTGTATATTTATCTCACATGCCCAATTTTGGATCAAGTCTTTAATTTCTTTAGGACATAGGATTAGGCAAACAGTTCATGAACAAAAACCAAACTGCACAGAAAGTACTTCAAAGAATCAATAACTGGCTCTCATCTTATCAAAAAGTTTTTGCATATCAAAGGAGTCACAAATAGAGTGAAAATAAAACTCATTGATTGGGGAAATATTTTTGCCAAATATAACTCAAAGGACTTTTATTAGAACATATAAAAATGATAAAAGTCACACCTTATGCTATCTAAAATTCTATGTCATGTGAAAACTGGTATGGAAGGATCTTTTTCTGTTCTAAGGATGTATTACCTTCTATGAAACAATGTTGATGAGATTATTGGATGTTTTCTTCCCTACTTCTAGGCCACGCAATGATGCTACTTGTATCACCAAGAGGTAATAGCTAGTTCAGAAGTATTATAGAAATCTAAGCCTTAATACTTAAAAATAAAATCTCAGTCAAAAGGTGGAAAAGAACTTTCTTAAAAAGATTTTTTCCTTCATTTATTTGTGGAGAAAGGGTAAAATTTGCTCTTACTGTTAATGTAATCTTGGTCATTGAAAGCCTCTAATGAAATAACAGAAAAACTAATTACAACAGAAAAATAAAAACACTACACTATAAAAGTTTTCAATGTAAAAACACTGGTTGGGAATAAGAGTTATTTTATTCACAATTTGTATTAGAATCACATTTAACATTTGTGTGTACCAAATCTGAAAGATATGGAAAGTATTCATTAACTATAGTGTTTTTAAATCTATACTTACTGTTATTCTGCAGCTAAAATATGACCTTTCCTTGGAATCAGGAAGTTAGAACTTCAAAATTCAACTCCTACAGGGTCAGCTTTGGTTTGTTTGTTTTTATTGGGACTTTCATTTTTCTGGGTTTGGGAATTTCTAATGAATCTCTGAGGTATCTCTGGTTTAGAGATTGGATAAGTTAAAGTAATAACAAAAAGGCCTCAGTATTTCTTTTCCAAGTGAGCCAAAGTTTTTAAAAATTATCTCCATGGGAAAATATCATGCAACAAGTGGTTAGAAGATTTTTCTTTTGAATCAGACATGCCTTCTAAAGCATTACTCCCTTATTTTTCTTTTCCATTCATTACAATGCCACTTAGAAACATTTCCTTGTCAGATTTTTCAGAAGTGTACACTTCTATTAAATCTAGGAACACTTTTGTGTTTGATGTAACATAATTTTTCAAAGCTTAAAGTTCTACATCTTAACCACCACCACCCTGGTTTTCTCAAACTTGGTATTGTTTAGAATTCCTTTTTTTCCTCAGCCCTCATCATTTTTGCAATGTGCTCAGTACAAAAATTACTGTGAGTGCTATTTCTTCATCTATTCCCCAACTTGCCAATAGGCTCTATCTTCTGAATGCTTGCCATTTTGCACTTGTATTGAATGTATTGTCTTTCATCTCAATCTTTCCAGAAATTCAACTCTCTATACAATTTTATGAAGTACAATTTTCTAAAGCAAATAAAATTTCAATGTTGTTCTTTAAAACTTCACCATTTCAAATCTAGATTTCCTAAGTGCTAAATCTTGACACTCAAAATTTAAAACAGGAACAGTTAAATGCACAGTCTACCACGGTAGAAGGATATGGAGTAGTAAACCTGTGCAGTTGCTGCTAGAAGAATAGAAAAGGAATCCTATCACAGAGGAAGTGAGGAGAAAGATATACAACCTATTCAAGATCGCATTTCCATTGTGAACTCAGACATACCCAGAAATGGGCTCCCTCCATCTTCCAGGTAAATCCTAAAGCCCAATCTTTCAGGTAAATCCTAAAGGCTGGCACTCTGCCCTAACTGCCACATCCCACCCCTTACCAACTTGTAACTAAAACACATTTTCTTAATATCCAAATAAATACATTAGCAAATTAACAATCTTGCTTAATAGGTTGCTATTATTCTGTACACAAGTGAAATGCAATAATTCCTTCCCCAAAGTTGTAACAGTTCCAGCATTATTTAGCATTCCAAGTCAAACTCTTCTCTGAGACTAATGAATGTAATTTTTCTTTTGAATCAGACATGCCTTCTAAATCATTACTCTCTGAGACTCAAAGCAAATTCTGAGCTCAGAACATTTATAAAAATCGAAACAAGTTACATAATCCCGAGGTACAATAACACAGGGTAAACATTCTCATCCCAAAATGAAAGAGCAGAGGGAATAAAAACAAAGCAGAACAAAGCTAAACTGAAACCCATCATGGCAAACATTAAGTCCTGTAGCTCAAGATTTGGGCATCTAGGTGTGAGATCAGAAGCACTGGCCTACCTCTATGGCATTAGTGGCTGCAGTCCACGTCCTTTCACTTGGGTTGGCTCCATTATTGCCCTCTAGCTTTATTTGGTAGATATTCCATGTTCTTGGAATCCCTGACTTCCTGGATTCTCCTTACATTTTTAGCTTCATTTTCACAGCTTCATGCCCTGCCTTGTCAGGAGTTCTTTGCATATCCACCCAGGCTGTCTTTTGAAAACTAGGTATAATCCTCCCTGACCCCACAGCTCTTACATTGTACCTGCTAGTAAAACCAGTAACATGATTACAACATGAGAGCCAATCACTAGTCCAGCCAGTAGCCAAGCTCCCTTAGATGATGGCAGCAATTGCTTCTTAGTGCCTGGATAGCTAATATGAATAAAATGAATCTCATGGATTCAGTTCCCTAGGTAGGTCTTCTCAAGGAGGTGATCCAGGGGCTCTCATCTCAAAGGATTGTTTACATGTTTTCTCCTTTGAGCCTATAACATATAGGGTCTTTCTCCCTTTTTGTTTGTTTTATTTTATTTTTCACTTTCAGGTAGAGTTTTACTACTTGGTTCAGACAGGCCTGGAACTAACTATGTAGTCCAGACTGATGTTGAACTTGTGGCAATTCTCAGCCCCCTGAGAGCTGGACCAACACATCCAACTACACTGCTTAGTTTCTTGCAGAAATGCCCTTATGGATCCTTTCATGTTGTGCCTGTAAAAGTGCTTAATTTCTTTTAAATGGAAATAATCTCTTCAGTAGTCATACCACTTTTAGTTTCAACTTCACACGTGATTCCTTCTGGGGCAAAATTTAAGATTTTCAAATTTTTCTGCTCTGGTTTTTACCCCAGATCTTACTAAAACTTGAATGAAAGCAATCAACAGTATTAATAGGATGGCCTGAATACTGGGCTGTCTCGAAGTTTCCTCTACAAGATAAATCACTTTGCTACCTATAGTCCAGGAAAGTCTCAGGACATGGGCAAAATGCAGACAAGTCCTTTACCAGATTGTAACACTCATGGCCTCTAGTTAATTTTCTAATAGGGTCCTTGATCACAGCTGAAAACTCATGAGTCTTGCCTGTACTGTCCACATTCTTATCAATATTCTGGTCTTGTAGCTCTGACTGGAATCACCCATCAAGCTTTCTTTACAGCATTCGTGGGCTGCAGAAGCCCACATTTTTTAAATCTTTCCAAACTCCTCTGTAAACCAATTTCCAAGATTTCTCAATCACATAGTCAGCAGCAGTCAAAGAAATGGTCACACTTTTCCAGGAACATTTTTATATATTATTCAGCATTCTCCTCCCTGAGATATAATATATAACTCCCATAGCTTAAAGGAACACAGATCAAATCTGCTCATGGTTTCAGTTTATGACTGGCTACCTCCAAGGCAGAAACATCATGGGAGATGGACATGGAGGAAGAAATTCTTCAGTTAATATTGGCTAGCAATCAAAACAGGGGAACAGTGCCAGAGAAGAAGTACAGACATATACTCTGAAGTCATACTTCCATGAACCATATACTCTGAAGTCACACTTCCATGACCCATATACATACATAAACCCAGCAGAACATTCCAGAAATTCCCCAGGTAGAGTTCAAAGCCAATTAAAGTGGCACTCTATACTAACTGCCTCAATATGAATATATGCACATACATAATATACAACACTGCGTTTGCATAAGCAATGATATGTTGGTTCACAGACTCAGTTCATTCCACATTTCTAGGAAAGATGGTCATGCTTGTGTTCATGCAGGGAAGGTGGCCACTGTCATTTTTGTTACCTGATGCAGAGTTTGTAAATGAAAGCAAAACTGCACCACATGCTTCTCTTTGCAAACCAAATTGTTCTGAATAGATGCATCGGTGAACTAAAGTATTACTGTATACAATATGTATATTTATATGTTAAGCAACTTTTCCAGTCCTTTTGTTTATTTAATTTTAAGTGAGGGCCTTTCTAAACGTCTCACTAAATTGCTAAATTGTTTAGACTGGGCGCCAACTTGATGTCTTCCTGTCTCAATCTCTCAGAGTGCTAAGATTATTGGAATTTATATTTTTAAGAAGTTGATAGGAATATATTTAGTACTACACACAATTGTGAAATTCTGGACTATAATGGGATACATGATATGTGTATTTCATTAATTTTTCTCATGAGATTTCAACATACACACCGTGCTTATGAATTATATTTCGCTATTCAAAAGTAAAATTCTAAAGACAAGTCTTTTGTTCATTGCTCTATGTTTCTGCATGCTATATTTTGTAGAAGACTAGGTCTTTTCCTTTTCCACCTGCAAAACCATTTATGCTCATTATCTTTTAAAATCTCTTGTTAGCATAATCCCCTTATGAAGGTTTCTCCTGAGACCCTTTTACAATAGTTAATTGGATCCTTCCTCTGTGCTTTCTTTATACCACAGTGTACACCTACCCTTATGAGATACTTTTCAAGATCCCCAGTGGATGACTGAAACCGTGGATTGTACTGAACCTTATATACACTATTTTTTCCTATATACATATACCTATAATAAAATGTAGTTTATGTATTAAGGAAAGTAAGACATTAACAACATAATTTTGAAATAAGGATTACTTGAGCTCAGGTACTGTGATTCTGCAATAATCAACCTAATCACTGACACAGATAGCATAAGATAGTGTACAGATGTCAGACAAAAAATGACTCATGTCCCAGGTGAGCAGAGGTGGGACAATGTGACATTTTGTCACACTACTCAGAATGAATGATGTGCCACCTAAAATTTATGAGTTTTTTATTTCTAAAGTTTTCCATTAATATTTTAAGACTACAGTTTACCTTAGTAAACAAAAAACAGATAAACGTAAACTACTATAATTCTGGCATCTATTAATTAGACCACTGAATTATGTTGTACTTATGTTGATTTCTTAGAAGTGTATCTTGTCACCCTGACTGCTTCCCACTCAGAGCCTTCAACACCTTGTAGACTGCATTCTTGCACAAAGCTATTCATGCCATTTGGTTTGCTTAGGCTCCTGATGTTAAAATAATAAAACTGAAACCAAAGCTATATTAAAATAGGAGAGAAATTATTTTCTATCAAATTATTTCATTCTTACTTTTCTGTAAATTGTAAAATGTCATCTGTATCTTCACAGAACCAAAATGGGTTCACCCCCTGGAAGTCTCCCAGAAAGCAGCATCTCAGGCTGTATCCTTGGGACC